>WPAB01000047.1:0-26415 GCA_010134655.1 Fragaria nilgerrensis
CGGCCGATCCACCAGGAAAGTATGAAAGCATTAGTATGCAAGTGCCCAGAACCTGGTAATATCATTTGCGCACAAGTGTCAAAGTCTGATTGGAGATTTAACTATAATAAGATATTATGTATGTCTTACATATTCTTTTTTTATCACTATACCAACCAGGGTAATAAAATAGTTTCAGGAGACAACTATATCCATATTAGATCTACTTCAAACAACAAAAAATGAGAAGCAGAGAAGGACTACACAACTACAGGAAAGAGGATCTAAAAAAGAACGATCAGCAACTAAAGCCTTAAAACAGAACTATAAGAATAATTTTGTGTGTGTGTGGGCGGGGTGTGGGGGGGGTGGGTTGGTGGAGAGAGAGAGATACCTGTAAAACAGAGAAGAACACAGAGAGAATGTAGCTGTGAAGCACCATCGAGACATATATGGTACCAACCATACTGCCCAAAAATCCAAGTGTGAAAGGAAGTCTCTGCATAAGTAATGGAAAGTTAGAAAAACAATGAAGCATATAGCATGTACATTAGCAGGGACACATGTTACAAAATCGTATAAGTAAATATGTAGAGATACCTCTTTTGAAGACATGTGAGCAAGCTGATTCTGTGGACCTTTGAGTGCGAAGAAGGATCCAATAATAAAGGCACACCCAAGTGTAAAGCAGATAGCAAACTTCTGTGGCATCAATACCATAACCGGAAGGAACATGGTAAATGCGATAAAAACAAAGAACACCCCAGTTGCTAGAAACAACCCAAAATACATGAGAGCTTTCCTGAAGGAACACTACTAGTGGCAGACTGGAGGTTCCCTGGTATATCTCTCACTCCTTTGGAAACCCTAAACACGTATCAACAAACATCAAATAAGGATTACATGCAAACAACAAAACGGGTCCATTCTGAGATAAATAATGATACAAAACAAAAATAAATACGAGACTCTGTTTTGAAAAGGAAACTTCAAGCTCATATTGGTCATGAGTTGGGAACGGAATTGAACTCTATGACATCTAATATCCTATTTACCAAACTTGTCTTTCACCATTGATATGTCATTAAAATTTAACAAGAGACGATATTTGAGAACCTTTCTGGCTTCCATGAAGGGACCTTGCCTCATGACCGCGACCTAAGATTCAAGTACCGTTGAAAAGACTAAAGGAACGCAGCTCCTGCTGTGGAAGCAGTGGCGCCTAAAGTCTTATGTTTTAGTTCTACTTACGAAACCGCGCATTAAGAAGTCAAGGTTGGCCTTAAAGCCTCCAGCTTACTGAACTCCAGAGTACTAAATTCAAATCCTCTACGGAACAACCTACACAATTTCTCAGTCTATAAAGTCAGCATTCTTAATCTCCCCCAAGATCAGCTAACTTTCCACATTTTCACTCGAAAACCTTCATCCTACAAGCAAATACTACAGTTCCCTAGCATTCGGTAACCAGATCAAGTAGCTTCTCTCACAGCATTGATCTTCGATTTCAGATTCATCAACATATAGTGGATACACAAAATCATAGCAAATCTAGAATCGATTTCACTTAATATCAAATCTCAGTAGCAAAGTATCTCAAATTTTAACTAAAATTGCAGACTTGAATTGAGTGTGAGATCAGAGATGTCTACATACACGCTGAAAGTCCCCGAAACGGTGTCGTTTGCGGAGCGGACCGCAGATTCGAGATCGAAGCCGAGGCCCAAGGAGGCGCTGTCCTCGGCGGATTGGGAAGCGGCGTAGGAGTTCCAATCGGCTAGGAGAGAAGACGCCGGCTTCTGCGAGTCGTCACCAGCGCCGCTGCTGCCGCCGGAGAACCATTCCTGTGCCATCTTCTGCATTCTGGTGCCCAGCAGTCGCTGACTGTAGGCCTTTTCTCTGGGGATTTAAAATTGAACAAGGAAAAGGGAAGAAAACAAAAAGCTGAAGGATTTCAACTTTGCGTTATTGTAAATCGGACTCGGGTTAATGAATCAAATTTCGGTTTACCCGACGTTTTTATTTTTTATTTTTTATTTTTTATGAGAAATTTTATTCACAAACTCTTATATATTTAATACACATCTTTTTTTTTTTTTTTCTTCTCAAACTTCCTTTTATGGCCTCTTCATGTTACTTAATACATATCCATTTCAGTTTTAATTCATCAATTTTTTACTTTTGCCAAACCGATTCCAAATCTATTTTCTCATCACTATAATCAATACTACTAATTTTTCAACTAAAATCAAATCGAACTTGTAGGGAAATCGAATTGGAGACAAAGTGAATGAAGATTTTCTTTATCTTCATTATTTTCTCATTCAAACAACCTCCAAAATTTTCAATCAATCGAAATACTACGGAAATTTGACATCACTAGGAAGTTTGCAGACTGCATATTTCTTAGAGTCGTAAATATGTATACAAATTCAAAAGTTTAGCATTCAAACTGAATTTGTTACTTCAACCAATCAAATTCATAAAAATAAAAAATAAAAATAGACGGGACAGTTTTTTTTTTGAAGTAGTTTGTTAAATGGATGAATAAATTACTTGTCTAGTTTGATATTGATTTAATGTGGGGGTGAAAGTTTTTGTTCCTTTGTATGTATTAAGAATATATCAAAAAGTAAGAGTGTGTATTAAGAAATTTAATATGTGTGAATAAAATTTTTATTTTCTATTCAAGATTACACGGTTTCTTAGACTAAAAAAAGAGACTGACATTAACTCCAATTTAACATGATTTGAGCCTTATATATATATATATATATATATATATATATATAACTCCAATTTAACATGATTTGAGCCTTATATATATATAATATATATATATATATATATATATATATATATATGTGGGCTCACTTTACTTCTTGTCACTCTTGCGTCTTAATTTCACTATAAATGATGCAATGTTAATTTGTTTTTAAAAAATAATGTTAATTTGTTTTTAAAAAAATATCAAAGACACTTTTTTTTTTCTCACACTTTCATTCTGACTTCATTGTCGAGTTATATGTCATAAGGTTTATTCACATGTTTCAAACGCTGATCGACTTGTTTCTAATTGGAACTTTTTCATAAACACATCTTACATGCCTTTCTTCCTCTTGACTTTAAAGTACATAGGTATAGATTGTAGAGAAAAATGAGAGCGCGCTAGCACCATATCAGATTTTGTATAAGATTGCTTCCTGAGAAACATTCACTCTAAATTTTTTATTTTTTTTAGGTAATGAGTAATTCGTTAAGGGACAAACTCAAAGACCAAAGCAAGGTCTCAAATACAGAAAGAACAAGCAAGAAACTAAACAACTAAACCCAGCAAGGGTCTAGGGATCGTCAGTCCTTGATACAAAAAGAAGAACACCGGCAAGCTGCCGAGCTTACAACTCTCATCAATGAGGGCAGGGAAGACCATCATTTCTCAAAACAAGAGAGAGGTTAGGTGGTGGCTGAGTCGCCCATTGCAGAGGATGCACTAAACCTTTTCCTAGCATAGCAGCAGCATTAGCCACTGCATTAGCTTCTCTGGGTATCCATTCCTAGTAACAATTTCCATTGCATAAGGTCTTGAATCAATAGACAAAAACTAGAATATAAAAGGTAGCTAGGAAGAATCAAATAAGAAGAAATTGATCGCGAATATAGCGCTAAAATTGGCATTAGCATCGCGCATGACCAATAATCGTCCCGCACAAGTTCTTGTTGTCCTCGTCACCGTTTGGCTGATGGCACAAGACGAAAGCTGAGCTGATACAATCTACAAATCCCCAATGGAACTGAAAGAACTCTGCAGCCTCGAGATCAGCAGAGATGATCGGATTCCCAGCAGAGTCGTTTGAGACGGAAACTCGAAACACTGCTACACGCGTACAGCAAGATTCCGTTACATCTTTTCCAAGGTACACTAACCACATCCGGCCACCATCACATTTACCCATTGAAAAATTATCCGAGTCTAAAAAAGGGCAGAATATCCCATCAAGCTCATGTAGTACACGATACAGCCTTCGGACACCATTCGAATCCCACCGATATGCAACAAGCTCATTTCGCCCTCACAACCGTCTTCGTCGTCGTCACCACGACGATAGTTATGTTTGACTTCATACAAGCATTCAAATTGCAAAGGCGTCGACTCAGATCTTGTTTGCAGAACTCATCGATGTTTAGACGACATATAAGTTTGGGCGTCGTCAAGTACAAAAACCAATTATCCTTCTTGGCGGCGCCGGTGTGTCTGTCTCATCGGGAGAGAAACAAGAAGACAGGTATTTGCTGATACTCCGGCCACAGAATCGGTCGCATATCTCCGACCACTGCTTTGTCATTGATGTCTTTTGATTAGGGCTCTTGAGGAGACTAGCTAGGGTTTTTGTTTTGTGTTCGTGGAAATAACTCATATATATATATATATATATATATATTATATATATATATATAATATTTAGGCTGGACTTATGTGAGTACAAACGTTTAGATGAACCTATATGGGAGAAAATATCTCAGAATGAACTTTTATATAATTAACTAAAAAAAAAACTTCTCATACATACATAGGATGAGATGATGAGATAAAGGTTCATAAAGAGAATTACAATAACATACACATTTTAAGCTCAATCCTCAACATGATTTAGAGCTCAAATTTAAAAAAAAAATCAAAACCATAATGGAAACAAACGAAAGCTCAAAATCTAGGGTATGGCCGGCACGGACCAAACCAATGACCCCTAGCTGCAGAGTTTTTTGATGCTATAACTGGCTTCAACCTTCTTGCCAAAGTCTCCCATGCAGGCGCGGATCTAGGTAGGAGGTTGGTGGGGCTCAAGCCCAACCAAGCTTTCGTAAATAAATTACTAACACATGTTAAACTTGCATGAAAGTTGACATTGCATCCTTGGTTTAGCGTATCTACTAGTTCCTAGCCCAACCGGGTTCAACTCTGGCTCTTGAAGACTCATTTTTCTTTTATAATTCACCTATTATTTTTCTTATTTCTTATTCTCCCAATGAATGCTGGGCTCAGTGGGCGATGTGTCTTCCTTGTGTGTGGTTTGGAGTTGATTAGGAATTCTCAGGGGATATTATTATTTTACTACCTTTCACTGTAATAATATATCTCATCTCTTTATATTTTAAGTAATTTTAAATACACACCCATAATCTCTTAATACACATCATTTACTTAATACACTAGTCATCTAGTTTTTCATTTCAATATTATACTAAATACACATCTCAAACTGCCTAAAATACCCTCAATATCTAAAACTAATAATAATCTGTTATTTAATATAATTATATTTACTATTTCAGAACTCTCTTTACGTATTCTTTTTTATTTTCTGTTATTTTTTTGATCAGGTTAGAAATTTTTCTTGATATTTTTTATTTATAATCAAAATAGTAATATTATATTCGAACTCCAAATCTCCAATATGATATCAATCGGCTAGAATTTAAAGAAAAAAAAATATTGAACATACATAATTTTTTCAAAGTTAAGAAACTAGTAAAAGTACAATAGCATAAAAACTAGTAAAAACTAGTTTTTAGGCTGCAAGATAAAAACTAAAGTTGATAAAAAAACAAACCAAATGAATCGGTAAATAGTACATGTGATTACGACAGTAGTCGAATGAATTTGGAGAATAGGTTTTATTTCTTTTATTTTAATGTGTAGTAATAGTTAAGGGTTAGCTAGGTTTTAAGGAAGAGAGTTTTTTTTTCCTAATAATTGATGGGTGTTTTTATAATAAAACATACCTATAAAATCTTATGTGAAATATAAAATAATAAAGGTGTGTATTAAGAGATTAGAGGTGTGTATATAAAATTTCTCTTATATTTTTAGTCGAAAAAAAAGATTACGTCTATTTTAGATTTGGTTTTAATTGAAATATTTTCTCAAACTCTTTTATAATAAATAATTTTTTTCTTTCTTTTAGATACCTAATGTGTTTTAGCTAAATATTTGACATTGCGGCAAATTTTCTTATCACTTCAGTCAATTAGAATAAAAAAAATTCAAGCCCACCCAGGTTCTTAATCTTGGATCCGCCACTGCTCCCATGCATCCTTGGCCATCCTACTGTCACGGATAAAACCATAAACATCAATCCCACAAGAGCTTTGGATTGCATGAAGAGCCTGGGAGTTCTTCCTCCAATCCCTAAATTCACCTTCGCCTGTGTTTTCCTGATAGGGAGTCTCAGCCGTGGCTCCGACAACGTCACAAAGACCCTCAGCCATTAAGTAGGTTTTGACCTGAATACTCCATTCTTCATAGTTGTTTAGGTTCAGAACTACAAGAATAGCATTGGGGACACCTCTAGCAGCTGCCATGCTCACTCTGTCAAATTTCCAATCAACTAAGGTGAGTCCATGTTGGATACGAAAAGAAAGCATTGCTGAAAAATAATGAATCGAACACATTGAAGTATCTAGCAATCTAGCTTACCTGGATGGCTGGATTAAAAGGCTGCGAGTAGTTTGTGAATTCCACAGCTGCATTGTGCTGATTCAATCTGCAAACTTCTGGTTTTATAGATCGATAATTTTGTTTTCTTTTTTTCTTTTTTGCGGTTAATTAGGTCTATTAATTAGTTAATAATGAATTAGCAATTGAAGAAAGACTTGGCCACAAGACTAAAGACTGAGACAAAAAAGTGTGGAAAAGAAAGAGAGAGAATAAGAACATGCATGCTTATTATCTCAATACAGTCATGAAAATTTTGTTCGTCCATTGATTTGATCGAGTTCAATTCCTTAATGATATCATTAATTTGGCTGAAATTTGTACAAGTGATCCATTTATATAGGCATAAAGACTAAACGGTTGAGATGCTAAAATGTGATCAAAAAGTGATGTCATACACCGTCTTAATTGTCCTCATTATAAAATGGCTCGATCCCTACTATTACTACTAATATCATTCATAGAAATCAGGATAGAGGTTTTACAAGTTGTGATTACAATAAAATCAAACAAGTTGTGATTAAAATTTAATTAATCAAACAAGTTGTACGTGATGACAAGAAATCATCCAGCTTGTTCATGTGAATCCACCCGCCATGACAAATTAACAAACCATATAAATTTTCAGTCATTTTCTATACCAAGTCTTTTCTTAAAGTTGAGGTTGATGATGATATAAACAGATCGTCATCAGTTTTACGACTTGCGCGAGCTTAAAAACCACAATTGGAGAGTCAGATTTGGTGATGAATTGAGAATCAAATTCAGTTAGTTTGCTGGCTAGTTTACACTACTCATCCCAATAATAGCCCTGAAAGAGTTGAACAAATTAAAAGTAATATATCATGATACACCTGCATCACAATAATCCATATAGAATGATTTCTTTTAGAACAGCAAGCTAAAGAAAAAAACCATTTTGTACAATTACGATGTTGTCAATATATAACACCAGTTCGCCCTAAGCTTGATCTTATTCAGGTTCGTATTTTTCCATTGTTTATCATGAACTTGGTTTTTTTTCATAGACTTTAGATACTGAAAGTTGCTTTAGTCGTTATGAAGTGCTTCTGCTGAAAGTGATTTTGTTGAATAAGCTTTTATCTCGATGACGGTGCCTAGCTCTATAAGATGGAACATCTGTATCAGTTGGCATGGATCAAACTAAAGCAATATATGTCACTCGATCACAGTCAGGATAAAAATCAGCTGGAGATCGAAGGCCTTAAAACTTGATTACACCAGGGATGCATGTTGAGGTGAACCGTATTCGTCAACGAGAACTCGATCAATTAGATATAATGATCATTCACCTTTCAATTTGTTCAATCAGTGTCCATTAGCAGATATTCTCATAAGGTATATATATTTTGAAAAGTATTCACAACACGAATACAGAATTTGACATGATGAATATGATTTATTCTCACTATAAAATGTTGTATTCATCATTCAAGCACGTATAAACGTCTTTCCATTACAAAATTAACCAGATATTTCGAATAATAGTCACACTAACATTCTCATAAATCCTTCTTACGAAATATATTTTTTCCGTAAGTAGAAACGAAAATCTCACCAAAGAATGGAAATTGCATCCATACAAATGATGCAATTGGGACAATGGAAAGTAAAACAACTGGAACAATAATCCCTAGTTTTCCATCAAGTAAAACAACTGGAACAATAATCCCTAGTTTTCCATCAAGCATCATATACAAGGCAGCAGAAAAAGCAATCATCATAGTAACAACGGAGAGAAAAAGTGTCAAAAGACCTACTATCATTCTTGAAGGCAATGATTTGACGAAATCAGTCCATTTGTAACGTGATGTGAGGATTCCCAAAAATATCATGACTGAAGTCGTGGAAGAAAAGAGTGATATAGCATCAGAAACCATAAAAATCTTAAAGGCCTTTTATTTGAAAATATGGGAAAACCTGTATCTCCATTGTTGCCTCCAGGAATTGTGAATGCGGCTGCAAACATCATGGTTACAATCAGAGCACCCACGACAGTACAAGAAGTTGCAGTTTCTTTCATAGAATTCTCTCCCTCTTTCATCAAGTCTTATGATACTTGGCAAACACTTCAGATGGTAGCAGTTGGTCTGTATTATTTCTCTCCATGTGCGCATGAAATGGCGAAGCCTTAGACACCTCCTGCATTTCATCCAACCAAAATCAAGTTTAAACTTTTATTTTTATTTTTTGTTCAAAAAAAATTCTCTCTGATTGTGGCCGAAACCCTTATAAATTTACAGGCAATGTCTCATATTCCCGATGTGGTATTCATATCTCAAAAGGCCCATGCACATGTAGCGAATTTTCAAGCCATACACGTGAACAATTTTTGGGTAACGTGGAGTTCGTGTGACCATTAGGCTAACCCGCTCTAATACCATGATAAAATAGTATGAAGTTCACATTCAAAACCAATTGACAATGATGATGAAGTGTCTCAAACCCTTATAACTTACATCATTAGGATTAGGAAGTAGAATCTATAGATAGAGTTATATATAGAGACAAAGGAATCTAACCATGTACCATTGAACCTCTCTCTGCATTTGCAGTGCTGCACCTCGAATATGGCCAATTCCAGCTTGGGCGTGTGAGGGAAAACTTCCCACTATATGTAGCATGTTGTTGTCAAATTTGTCTCTCCTACGGTGTGTGTCCATTGCGCTCTTGAAATCCAACTCATGTATGAGGTTATAAACTTTTTCTAGACGATAATCAGCTGCATATTGTAACACGGTCCTGTCTTTTATATTAGTAATTTCTAAAATTCTTCTATTTGCTTTAAACATATGCCTAAGAAATTCAACATTTTCCTTTTCTGCTGCTCGAAAAATTGCTACTTTCAAGGGGCTATTTTCTTGCATTTCTGCAACATTTTTATTTCTTATCGCGTCGCATATGGGATCTAGAAGAGTAAGGACTTGGGCATGAAAGATTTTCAATTCACGAATCCAATCGTCTCCTACAGGGTTGACGTTACAAACAAAAGATATGATTAACCACATGTTAAACAAATCAAATGAGAATCATGTAACAAAAAATTATTAGAGGGAAAATGAATGTACCATATATACCGAAGAGAACCTTGAAACTCATATCTACACAAGTTTATGAAACAAAGTCAAGATCGAGTAGCTGTAATCAACTGCAAAATATATGAAACTAATTATTGATTTTTGTACGTTGTGACACTACTAAAAACCCAAACATTAATAAAAACCAAAAGGGAACTTCGGTGAGATTCCCGCTGTCAGTTACCTTGGTCTTCAAAATCAGAACGATTATCCTCAACAGCACGAGCATTAATTAGTGGTACGTCACTTACGTCTGTACCTAAGGAGACAGATGCACGAAAATAATAAAATTAAATAAAATTCATGCACAAAATACATTTCAAAGCAAACCTAAAATAGTCTATATATTGTAACCAAAAAAAATAAAAAATAGTCTATACACACACATACATACAATCCCTTATCATGTACAAACATCTTTGTTTATTCAAAATGTACGGATTTGCCAATATAACTATTTTCCGGTCAGATTTTTCGATCATAACCAATAATAGATATATATATATATATATATATATATATATATATATATATATACAGTTCTTATCTAAAGCGAAGCTCCGCTCTGAAATTAAAATGTGAAGTTTCTTGCTTGACTCACTTTTCTATCGTATTTCTACATCTCCACCATTCAGTTTATTGATATTAATGCATAGATCATTCATGTAAAATTTTATTTAAATTGATGATCGTTTAGGTATCAAATCAGGTTAAATCAATGAACGGACCATAAACTTATCTAACAAGAACTGTTTGTGTAAATCACGATTATAAACATCCAAACGATCAACAAATTCGATGAAATTTTACAGGAATGATCTATGCATTAGTATCAATAAACTGAATGGTGGAGATGTGGAAATACGACCAAAAAGTGAGTCAAAAAAGGAACTTCACATTTTAATTTCAGAGCGAAGCTTCGTTCTGGATAGGAACTATATATATATATATATATATATACATGTATATATACATATATATATATATGACATGATCATTTATGTAAGATTTCAGCTAAATTGGTGACCGTTAAGGTATTCAAACTATATGATTACAATGAGCGAACGAAATATGTTCAACTCGAACTGTTTGTGTAATTCACAATTTTGAATACCTTAATGATTATCAATTTGGCTGAAATTTTGTAGAGATGATCTGCTTATATATACCTAAAAGATAAACGGTTGAGATGCGAAAATATGATTAAAAAGTATGTCAATTAAGAAAATCCGTACCTTTTGAATAAATAAGGAGTTTATATCTGAAAAGGTCTGGTATATGTGTATAATCATGATTTAGATCATTTGAGCTTCCATAATCATGATTTACAAGAACGGTTATGTTTGAACATATTTTTTCTATTCATTCATTTCATTGGATTCGGTACCCAAATGATCTCCAAATTGAACGAAATTTTGTAGATATGATTTACACACTAGTATCTAGCCACTAGATGGTGAAGATGTGAAAATATGACCGAAAAGTAATCCAAATAAAGGGCTCCATATATATATATTTCAGTTGGTTGGTTAAGTAGTTTAACAAACAACATTAAGGTTATGGGCTAGGAAGCATGGAAGCGCAAGGGCACTCACGGTTCACACTTTCAAAGTAAAAGCGGAAGGCAATTGCGATGGGAGCGCTAGAAAATGTGATTCCGGAAAAATTAGTTTTAGAATCGTGGTGGAAGCGGGAGATTTCAATTACATTGGAAGCACTAGGGAATAATTCGACATTCTAGGGAGCAATCTAAGCCCAAAAGTTGGTTCCACCATCGACGCCGTCGCCGTTGCCGATGAGGGAGCCGTTTATCCCGTCACCCCGTCACCGATGCTACATTTCGCGAACATGATCCATTAGATCATCACCGCCGAGGCCTCATTGGATCTAAGCAGATATGAGCTTTTGATTCATGATCTAGGTTTGGATTATGATGTGAGTGATTGATTTTGTTGCGTGTTTGTTGAATACAATGGAGGAATGTCTTCCCTAGGTTTTGATATCAATGCTTGTGATTCAAAGGAGGGTTTTTTTTTTTTAATGACAATTCGAAGGAGTTATTTAGGAGATCTACTATTGGTTTTTTTTAGCCTGGGCTCGGGTTTTGTTCCTTGGGGGTTTACTATTAGGCCCGCTCACTTTTATGCTCGTATTTGATATCTCAACGGTGTCTCTACATAATGTCATCCTTGTTACTTTATGAATCTGACATTTCCTTGGTTACCTTCGTTACTAGTGCTTAATCTCAGGGTAGTTGCATTTAGGTTGTTGTATAGTCCCCTAATAACATGACCTGATTTGGACGTGGCTGATTTGTTGTATAGTCGTTAGAGATGTCAGTGGGGAGGGTAGGATTAAGGAATAAAAAAAATCATAATAAAAAGTTTATTTATTTGTTTTGGTTGAAAATAAATTATTATATTACTGACTAAATAGTTATATACGCATGTTTGTCCATTGATCTAGACTCGAAAGTTTTGTGAAATTCACACTTTCTATTTTACAATTCATTCATTCAGTTTTGTGACAAAAAAAAAAAGTAAAGTAAAAGTATAAATTACAATTTAGAGAGTGTAAATTTCACTTATCTATATTTATTGATTAAGTAGTTACAGTGTAATTACATAAATAAAGGATAGTCAGAGCTGATATTGTAAAATTCTCTTCGGTCAAAATGAGTACAAAATGCAGAAGCTACTTACGGTCATAAATTATTTTTTCCCTGAATGTGCGCTTCTGTCCATTAAAAAATTGATGCTGGTTTTCAGCTAATGTATACAGCGGATATTGCCCCCTCAAGTCGTCTGTGATTCCTAAGCTCGGGTAGTGATCAAGCAAACGCTTAGGAATTTCTATAGTAGAATGAAAGCATAAAGTTAGCATTATTTGAAATATACAACAATAGTAAGTAAGAGGTACATATATAAGTGTGGTTTTTCAGAACCGTATTCCAACAACACACATATTCCCTGTTACCTGTAAAATGAGGGTATTAGCAAGTATTGGTGGGTACGAGGGAAAAAAGTCATACTCATATTATATGTGTGTATATGTGTATTGTCGTGATCGGCCTCGAAAAACAACACTTGACTGTTGCTTACTATTATTGTGGTGTGAGCCACTGATAAATAAGATACAAGGAGTAAATCTAAAACTCTTGCCAAATTTCGTTGTTTTAAACAAATAGAAATCAGTTGGGCCGCTTGATGAACGCACATAGTGTCGAGTGGAGTGACAGAAAACAAATAGGCACGCACGTCTCTTTTAGCTTCATGAGCCAAAACAAGTGGAATCATATTGGTAGAAGGATCCACAATACTTAGTAATCCCTGATTCTTTTCAACCATGCATGTAGTGCAACCGAGATTATACCGAAATATGTTTCGTCTCCCGCGAATACCACAAGAAAGCGCTGAACGACCAGAAGGATCCAGTATCTCCAGCGGTCTTCAGGTTTCATCAACTCCACCATCTTTTTTGATATCTCCTCATCTCTCGTCCTCGAGAGTGACAAGTGAAGAGCTGGCATGTCGGAGGATGGATGTCTTTGTCTTACCGTCTCGGGATGTTGTTGAAGAAATTCGAGCACTTTCTCTTCACAAGAAAGTCCATACCTCGAATAACCATCCTTCAAGTATTTGAAGAAAGGTTCATATATTTTCCTCTGCTCATCCGCTGCCAAAGTCACTCTAATCTATTTAGTTGTCTAATCCTAATACAAATAATAATCTTTTCTTGTTTCCCATAAAATATGAAAATAACAGTTGCAGAGCCAGGAAAAAAATATAAGAACTCTCCCAATAAACAACTCTATCATAAATACTGTTCCAGGCAAAAAAAAAAAAAAATATGAAAAGGTCTGTTTATATATTACCTTCAACTTCCACTTGAATTACTTCATTTCTCTCCAAGTCTCTCAGCTGTAGTCTAACAGATCCCTCGCCTGAAAATGGAACTGTTACTCTTGGTGCTAAATGGGAACATCAATTTGTCATTTATTCAACTGGATTTTTTTTTTTTCGGTATAGAAATTGTTACAAGTATGCAAGACACATAAATTTCGGATTAATTACCTGTATTATTAGATGCTGGAACTGGCTTGAACATTTTTGCCAATGTAGCCCACGCATCCTTGGCTGTCCTACTGTCACGGATGAAACCAAATACATCAGTTCCACAGGAGTTTTGGATTGCATGATGAGCCTTGGCGTTCTTCTTCTTCCAATCCCTATATTCATCAGTGTCTTCCTCATTGGGAGTTTCAGCCGTGGCCTCGACAACCTCCCAAAGACCCTCAGCCTTTAAGTAGATTCTGACCCGACAACTCCAATCTTCATAGTTGTATAGGTTCAGAACTTCAAGAATAGTATTTGCACTGGGGACAACTCTAGCTGCTGCCATGCTCCCTCTGTCAAATTTCATATGAAGTCAGTTTTCATCGAGCTAGATTATGTGGAATAGAAAGCAATACTCAAAGAAAATAAATCGAATTGAAGTATCTAGCTTAACCTGGATTGAAAATCTTGATCGAACAAGCTGCGAGTATCTAGCTTGTTTCATCATCTGCTATGAGCATTAGTAATATATATGGAACTCCACGTCGGCCTCTACCGATCCAGCCATGTTCTCAAAGTTGACCATGAAACTACGCCTACTTCTAATATTCAATGAGTAATTTAAAATAAAATTAAACAAGTAATATGTCATACAAGCCATGAGGTTTTAGGCCTCGTTTGTTTCGCGGAAAGTATGTAGCATGATAGAAAAATTGTTTATTTCTTGCGTTTGAGAAAAGTCAAAGAAAATGAAAGACTTTCCTGGTTAAAAGGAAAATATGGGGGAAAGTGGCATGATAAAAAGTTTTTTATGAGAAATTTTTCAGTGCTACGGGAGGGCCACGTGGCACTCTGACGTGATCCTACATTCCAATCAAATTTAAACATGTGGATAATCTTTATGAAAAATTGTTTCATCATCTGCTATGAGCATTAGTAATATATATGGAGCGTTGGCCCCTACCGATCCAGCATGTTCTCAAAGTTGATCTTGAAACTATGCCTACTTCTAATTATTCAATAGGTTATAAAATAAAATTAAACAAGTAATATGTCATCTAGGCCATGAGGTTTTAGGCCTCGTTTGTTTCGCGGAAAGTAAGTAGCATGATAGAAAAATTGTTTATTTCATGCGTTTGAGAAAAGTCAAAGGAAATGAAAAACTTTCCTGATTAAAAGAAAAATATGGGAGAAAGTGGTATGATAGAAAAGTTTTTTATAAGAAATTTTTCAGTGTTACGAGAGGGCCACGTGATACTCTAACGTGGTCCTACATTCACGTGGCCCTACATTCCAATCAAATTTAAACATGTGGATTTTCTTCATGGAAATTTGTTTCATCATCTGCTATGAGCATTAGTAATATATATGGAGCTCCACGTCGGCCTCTACCGATCTAGGCATGTTCTCAAAGTTGACCATGAAACTACGCCTACTTCTAATTATTCAATGGGTAATTTAAAATAAAATTAAACAAGTAATATGTCATCCAGGCCATGAGGTTTTAGGCCTCGTTTGTTTTACGGAAAGTAAGTAGCATGATAGAAAAATTGTTTATTTCCTGCGTTTGAGAAAATTCAAAGGAAATGAAAGACTTTCCTGATTGAAAGAAAAATATGGGGGAAAGTGGCATGACAGAAAAGTTCTTTACGTGACGTGGTCCTACATTCCAATCAAATTTAAACATATGGATTTTCTTTATGAAAAATTATTTCAATTATTTGTTAAAGACCATTTTGGGTGTTTTTTAAATATTAAACCCTAAGCCCTAACCCCAACCCTATACCCTATATCCTAAACCCTATACCCTAACCCTAACCCTAAACTCTAAACCCTAGACCCTAGACCTAGTTTGAACTTGCTAAATACCCATGAATGTCATTTCACAAAAAATAAAAATATTAATTTACATTTTAGTTGTAAAAATCCATATGTCTAAATTAATCGGAATGTAGAATCACGTCATACTGCTACATGGTTCTCCCGTAGCATTTAAAAATTTCTCGGGAAGAGAGTGGCGTAGCATTTAAAAATTTCTCGGGAAGAGAGTGGCTCCTTCCGAAATCCAATGGAACCACTTTCTTTTATTTTTTCCCTACATTTATCACTCACATCATAATATTTTATTATATTTTTTAAGAACTTTCCTTGCGTTACCAAACATCACTTACATTAGAATAAAAACTTCTCTTTAAATTCAATTCTCGTTCACAACTTTTTTTTTTTCTGCAAAACCAAACAAGGCCTTATATTTTTTTGTTTTTCTATGGTCCCCGCTCTTCTTGATGCATTTAGCTTTGGCTATGAATCCTATGATACACGTTTTCTATATTTTCCTTTTAATCAAACAAGTTGTGATCAAATTAACAAACCATATTAATTTACAGTCATTTACTATGCTAGGTCTTTTCTCAAAGTTTAGGTTGATGACGATATAAACAGAAGGTCATCAGTTTTACGACTTGCGCGAGCTTAAAAATCATAATCGGAGAGTCAGATTGGTGATGAATTGAGAGTTAGATTAGTTAGTTTCCTAGCTAGTTTACACTAAAGTGTGGCTATGGGACCTCTAAATTTGCTCACTTGACCTCCTTTGTTATGAGTTATTAAATGACAATTATCTTCTCTTACGTAATGACTATTAAGGACATTAATCATACAAAAAGAAGTATATTTATTCTCTCTAGACTTTTTAATTCGATAATTAATTGATTGTATTCTTTATTATTTTTCTTATATATTTTTACTTTCTAATTCACTATTTTCTAAATTTTACTACATATTATATATTTAATTAGAGCTAAAACTATGATCAATATTGACCTGTGTGACATATAATTTTCTAGTATCATACATGTAAGCATATATATACAAGGTGAAGGAATATATATGCAAAAACAAATCGATAATGAAAAATTAAATAACTATTGAAATAATTTCATGATGTACTAATAGAGGGAAAAAAAGAACATACATATTATACAATTGTTATCCTTGATCGTTGTTTAGCACAAGTAAAATAAAAAAAGAAAAGCTAATTTATGTTAGAATATTTCTTATTGGTAAATATAGAGGTCTCGATGATAGCATGCAAAACTTAAAAAAATTAAAAAAAGAATGAGAGGTATGGAGAATAAATAAGAGGTATAATGAGTAAATTATTAATATATATATATATATATATATATATATATATATAAATAACATATCTAAGGTTATTTTAGGAATTTGAAAGGAGGTCTAATGAACAAATGTTTATAGTTAAAATTAAAAAGGAGGGGTAAAGAGCATGAGAGGTATATTGAGCAAAATTAGAGGTCCCAATAGCCACACTCTTTACACTATTATTCATCCCAAATAGACCTGAAAGAGTGGAACAAATCAAAAGTAATGGATCATGCATGATACACCCGCATCACAATAGTCCATAGAATGATTTCTTAGAGCCTAATGTGCCTTCTAAGACATACCTGCATCCAGTAGGCAGCGGCAGCTGGGAACTATATAATGCAGTTGTTCAAGGTCCAAACTAAAGCATGGTCAACAACTGATTACTGAAGGGATTTTGTAATCAATGGTAATCAAAGGTCGACATACTATATCACTCGGGTGTAAAATGTTACAGTATTTGGTACAACTTTATAAATTATAAGTGATCGAGTACATATACTGATGGTAAACTCATAGTAGCTTCAAGAGCTGCACCTCAAATATCAAAGGTTCATTTACATGAGACAAGAGGCTGCGTCGAGGGCCAAACTGAAACCAACAAATCAACTTGGTATTACTTCAATCTGGGGGCATGAAAACTGAAAACTATTTGTCCAACAACAGTTATAGACTTTATAGGCCTTACGGCCAAAGGGAAAGAAAATGAAGAAGAGGCTTCTAAGTTCTAAATGAATGACAGGCCAAGAAAGAAATCTTTAAACAATAAAGTTCTGGTAATGTTTTTCATGAATTGATTAGTTTACCTCTTCAGGAATTGGTTGTAAACTTTCATTTGTATATCCCACAGAAGGAGGTATCAAAGCTCTTCTCTTTCCTGAAAAGCTGAATATTAGCACTATGCTTCGTTTCTTGGTTATCATACGAGTACTTAACTTTCTATAAGTCTGTACGTAAAACAAAACAGATCACAAGCCCAGCCTAATGGTTTTTCAATATCTTTCAATTTTAGAAACATATCACCAACATAATAAGATACATATTGTTTGAAAGAACCTGAGTTACCTGACCTAGCAATAAGAGGAATCAAGAGTAAATTATTAGTCCAACAGAAATGACAAGATATGAGATATAAAGCAATAGACTAGAAAATAATCAGGTGAAGTCATAAATTCTATAGTTTTAATTTTTTACCGTATTCCCAATTATGAAAAGCGTAAGAAAATAGCACTACATACTGCAACTCTTAAAATTGTAACCAAAAGAGTTAGAACACACCTCCAATTTTCATGCCAACCAGAACTCCTCCAAACCTTTTATAATCTGAATAAGCAGATATGTAACGCATGACGGTATTTGAAATAAAGTCTAGAATCCTACTATTCTTAAGAATCCAAATGCTACAATGAAACAAGGAATAACCTGTTTTCATCCAAAGGAAGTCTCACAGGTGCGCTTTCTCCACTGAATTGATCAACAGTGCTACATCAGAACACATTGCTAGTGAGAAAGTTGAAGAGCTAGAAAGAAGATAATTCCAAATGACATTGCTCACACATAGAACACAATACATGATTTAGTTTTCTACCTATGAACAAAGTAGCCATTTGTGCGGCGGCATACATAGTTAATTTCAACTAGATCTCCTTCGGTGGCTGCTGGTCCTTGCCCTTCAACAATCTCTAGGAAAAGGAAACCCCGGATTAATGTTACTCAAGCTGACAAAATCACATAAGGCCAGCAAGGTGCCTTGTTCAAATGATGCAATTCATGAAACAGGAATGTGATTCCACTCCACACACCAGGTTTTCAAAACTGGGAGCTCAGATTACCAACAGCTACAGTCACGGTAATATCAAATTACATATCCTAATAGTTTCATATGGTATTGCAAGTATGAGAAAAATGAAATCTAAGTCCTGTCCAGGCAATGTAGACATTGGTACTACTGTATAATCATTGAAGATTATAAGGGGTAAGGCCACATCCCTGAAGCTGTTCCCCAAGTTTATAAACTACCAACTACAGCCAAAATTCTTCTTGAGTAAGCATTATATATATGGAATCTTATAAATTTCTGTACCTTGGATCCTCACACCACTGGGAAGCTTTAAGGTCCTGGAAGCTTCAAATTTTCAAACATATATTGCATAAGAGACTCTTAAACATTTTAACCACGAAGCTCAATCCTCAACATAATCAAAATGGAAACAAACAAAAGCCAACATACAAAATTACCGAATCACTTCAGGTTCCTTCATCTCCGGCATTGGTGCAGCCAAAACAGGATGTGATAGAATTGGGAAGAACCCCATAAACTGCAAAAGCAGCCTCCTTGGCAATCTTTTAGGAAATCCTTCATGCAAGTTCTTAGCAGCCACAGAGTTCTTGCCTGCTTCTTTATCTAGAAAACCTCTATACACACAGTAACATAATCAATAATCATTCCCAGAATTGAAACCAATGTTTATGGGTGATCAATGCAATTCTATAAGAAATATTTCCAGGGTGATCATATGTCATTTGGTTTAGTACATTGAATGAATTTCAAAGTTGATAGGAGAGTTTACCTTGGATTCTTGGGAAAACATGGGAGTTGAAGCATGCTTGGAAATGAGAGAGTTTCCATTTGGTTAAGGGGAGAGTTGAAGAATTTGGAGATGAATGGATAAAGAGGGACCTGAACATTGAAGCTTGAGAAGTGAGGGAGAGTTATGTTAATGTGTTTGAGGGTGCACGTTACACTCCATGGGCTCTCTTGGTTTGGACCCGACCCGGATAGGACAGGTCCTCCGAGTCCAGTCAGTCAACGGGTTCATATGATTCAATGATCCATGATGGAAGCAGATTTTTATTTTTCATTTCATTCATTGTCACCTACCCACAAGTTGAAGCAGATTTTTAGTTTTCATCGTTTTCTATATTTGAATTAAATTGTAATTGCCATACAAATTGTTCTTAGGAGCTTTGCTTAAGTTATGTAAGAATATAAATATAGCTAAAAAAAAGTACGAATTTGTGGCTTTATGTGTCATCCATCATGTTTTCAAAAGCTTTATGTGTCATCCATCATGTTTTCAAAAGTAGGATCGACATAACTTGGTTAATTATGGAAATGTTTCATTAAAATTTTGTTGCAAATCACAACTTATGTTTTCTTTCACCCGGTTCTTTAATCCTGGCTCTTTGTTCATCTTTTGCACTCTGTTAGAAAAAAACATGTGCAAACAAATCTTCGACTGACGCTTCTAATATCACTTATGTCATTGTCGTTCTTTCTGAATAATATTTTACTTTTTTTTATCTTAGATACATCTTTTGAAGAAATTGTATACACACGCAAAAGATTGAAATACAAATTAATTATACGAACAATGATTGAAAGCTCGTGGAAATTGCAACATTCTTTCCTCCAATCTTAAGAAAGAAAAGGCCAAAATAAGGAAAAAGAACCATTCCAAATTTCATAGCAACTTGCAAATATTTTCTTTTTTCTCATTAGGCCGTGTCCTTTTCTCTTTAAGCCAATCAAAGGCCCAAAACCTCCTCTCTCCCACCCTTACGAACAATCTAGACTTTCCACGTGGCACCAAAAGTAATAGAAAAATCAGATCCAAATTAATTGGCAAACAGAAGGATCTAGAAACCCTAGTTAGAGAGAGTCCACTATAAAACCCATCGCCTCACTCATTCTCAGAGACCCACTTCGTCTTCGTCTTCTTCGTCTCTCTGTAAAACCCTAGATCTGCTCCCGAAACCCTAAAAATTTCCGAGAGCGGCGATGGCGGACACCGAGACGTTTGCCTTCCAGGCGGAGATCAACCAGCTTCTCAGCTTGATCATCAACACCTTCTACAGCAACAAGGAGATCTTTCTCCGTGAGCTTATCAGCAATGCCTCCGATGTGAGTCTTCTTCAGCCTTTGATTGTTCTTCTGGATTTGAAATCAGTATTTGATTTAGTGTTTATTGATTGTTTGATTGTTTGGATTTTGATCGCGTTTGAGTACTGGTTTTTGTTGACGATTGGTGTGGGATTAGTAGAGATCTGGACTCTTTAGGCTTGATTCTAGGGTTTATGAGAGTTTTGCAGTATTAAAAGAGTAATCAATCTGTGGATTAGTTAAAAGTTAATAATGGACAGAGGATGATGATTTGTGTAGCTGTTTAGCTGTGTTGTTATGGAATCGGAATCGAATGGGTTTTGATTTTGATGATTAATAGTGGATTGATTAGTTTTAGGAATTATTACTGATTTGGGGGTTTAGGGTTTGATTTTTAATCAGGGGTTTTGGATTGGTGGTGTGTAACATGCTTTGGGTTCAATGTTAATCATGATCAATCTTATTAGATGCTGTATACATGTCTTCATTGTGCAGACACATAGTTTCGTTCGACTGTTTATGTAAACTTTGATATGGAGTTGATAGGGTGCATAGTTACCAGTGGATGCTTTTAATTTGTTTCGTATTGATTGTGAATACGATTGTTAAGTTGTGAGCGGTGTGTTTATTCAAGTGTGTCGATTTTCTTTGAGTTTGTGCCTTTTAAGTTTCAATGGAGTGTGTTTGTTGATGTATGGTGTTCTATTTATGCAGGCTCTGACAAGATTAGATTTGAGAGCTTGACGATAAGAGCAAGCTTGAGTCTCAGCCAGAGCTCTTCATCCACATTATCCCCGACAAGACTAACAACACATTGACCATTATTGACAGTGGTATTGGGATGACCAAGGCTGGTAAGTTGCTCTGCTTTTGATTTTACATGTTTGTTTTAGTTTTATGTTTTTGGGATACTGAAATTGATGATGCAATATTAATTTGTTTGCTTAATTTCTGTTTTCAGATTTGGTGAACAACCTTGGTACCATTGCAAGGTCAGGAACCAAGGAATTCATGGAAGCCTTGGCTGCTGGTGCTGACGTTAGCATGATTGGTCAGTTTGGTGTTGGTTTCTACTCTGCCTATCTTGTTGCCGAGAAGGTCATCGTCACCACCAAGCACAATGATGACGAGCAGTACATCTGGGAGTCTCAGGCTGGAGGATCTTTCACAGTGACCAGGGACTCTGGTGAGCCTCTTGGCAGGGGTACCAAGATCTGCCTTCACCTGAAGGAGGACCAACTGAGTACCTTGAAGAGCGTAGGCTCAAGGATTTGATCAAGAAGCACTCCGAGTTCATCAGCTACCCTATTTCATTGTGGATTGAGAAGACCACTGAGAAGGAGATCTCTGATGATGAGGATGAAGAAGAAAAGAAGGAAGAGGAAGGAAAGGGTAGAGGAAGTTGATGAGAGAGGAAAAGGAGGAGAAGAAAAAAAGAAGAAAATTCAGGAGATTCTCATGAATGGTCTTTGGTGAACAAGCAAAAGCCTATCTGGATGAGGAAGCCAGAAGAGATCAACAAGGAAGAGTACTCAGCATTCTACAAAAGTCTTACCAATGACTGGGAAGAGCACCTTTCTGTCAAGCACTTCTCAGTTGAGGGTCAGCTGGAATTTAAGGCCATCCTCTTTGTTCCCAAGAGGGCACCATTCGATCTCTTTGACACCAGGAAGAAGCCCAACAACATCAAGCTCTATGTCCGCCGTGTCTTTATCATGGACAACTGTGAGGAGTTGATCCCTGAGTACCTTGGCTTTGTGAAGGGTATTGTTGACTCTGAGGATCTTCCCCTCAACATTTCCCGAGAGATGTTGCAGCAGAACAAGATCTTGAAGGTCATCCGCAAGAACTTGGTGAAGAAGTGTATCGAGATGTTCACTGAGATTTCTGAGAACAAGGAGGACTACAACAAGTTCTACGAGTCTTTCTCCAAGAATCTCAAGCTTGGAATCCACGAGGACTCTCAGAACAAGACTAAGCTTGCTGATTTTGTTGAGGTACCACTCAACCAAGAGCGGTGATGAGATGACCAGCCTTAAGGACTATGTCACAAGGATGAAGGAGGGCCAGCAAGACATCTACTAATCACTGGTGAAAGCAAGAAGGCTGTTGAGAACTCTCCTTTCCTTGAGAAGCTTAAGAAGAAGGGATATGAGGTTCTGTTCATGGTTGATGCTATTGATGAGTATGCAGTTGGTCAGCTCAAGGAGTATGAGGGCAAAAAGCTCGTCTCTGCCACCAAGGAAGGTCTCAAGCTTGATGAGACTGAGGATGAGGCAAAGAAGAAGGAGAGTTGAAGGAGAAGTTTGAGGGACTCTGCAAGGTTGTCAAGGATGTGTTGGGTGATCGTGTTGAGAAGGTTGTGGTGTCTGACCGTGTGGTCGATTCTCCCTGCTGTTTGGTGACTGGTGAGTATGGCTGGACTGCCAACATGGAAAGGATCATGAAAGCCCAGGCTTTGAGGGATAACAGCATGGCTGGTTACATGTCTTCCAAGAAGACCATGGAGATCAACCCGAGAACCCAATCATGGAGGAGCTCAGAAAGAGGGCTGATGCAGACAAGAATGACAAGTCAGTGAAGGACCTTGTGCTCCTTCTCTTTGAGACTGCCCTGCTCACCTCTGGGTTCAGCCTTGATGATCCCAACACCTTCGGCAACAGGATCCACAGGATGTTGAAGCTTGGACTGAGCATTGATGATGATGCCGTTGAAGGCGATGCTGACATGCCACCACTGGAGGATGTTGATGCAGAAGCAGAGAGCAAGATGGAGGAAGTTGACTAAACAGGAGACCTGACCCAGCAGTAGATGTTTTTTTTTGCGTAGTAGTGATTTTTCTTTTTCTTTTTATCTTTTTAATTTTACCTGGAACAATATTTTGGCTAGTTTCGGATGGGGTTTGTTATCGGATATTATTATTTCAATGCATTTCGGTACCAATTAATCTCCTATATTCTGTTCTTTTAATTCTTGGTTCCATGTTTCTTTGAGTTGTTGATCATATATTTGGTAGTCTTAACATATTGACTTTACAAGTGAAAAAAGCCGTCTGTGCTTCCCTTACTAATGAGGTACTTGTTAGGTTCTGTTGACAGATTGTGCAGGAGAACCTGACCTTGAAGTTGTCGGATTTCTTGTGGAATTGTGTAGTCTTTGCTCTACCGAATTTACTATTGCATCACTTCAATTCAACGGAAGGCTAATCATGAATTTACCTAAAATGAACTTTAAACTGTGGTTCGCAATGGGAATCTGAAAATGTACACTTTTTGCTTCCCGGCAATTCCAGTTGTTGAAGATGTGGAGATGTCATTTTGATAACTACAGACGCTTCAGCTTAACATTCTTAGACCATTGGGATATCACTTGAAAGATGACAGATAGAATTCCAGATCGAACTCGGGCTTACAGATCCCTCGTTTTTGTAAGCCCGAGTTGGGAAATTTTAAGGTTTAATTTGAGCAATATGAAGAAACTCCATTGTTGGCAATGGAAAATTGATCCAATTTTTCATACCCTACTGGGTAGTATAGAAGAAACTATCAGTTGTCCATGGTGTATTTACTTCTTCGTTGGTCATTGTTGAATGAATGATATGGCATTTGTAAGCAAATGTTCAGTCCTTGACAAAAAGGAAAGTCGAATTCATTCTTCTGCTTGGCCATTGCGAATGTAATTCGTTAGCAAAGTCCAATCATTGATCACTTGTTAGCAACAAGGATTGAACATATCACTGGTTAGCCGAAGTTCAATGAGTAACGAACATCGTTGGGCACTCGTGTCTGCTGGCACTGAATACACACCTATCTGTAGTATCTAAAAAAGGTTTGAATCAAATCCTTGAACCAATTAAAATAAGACATACTATGAAGTCAACACTCAAGACTAAGAGTAGTAGATGGAACAAGAGGAATTGGGATGTATCGGTATCAAGAAAATGGAATGACAGTAACAAGCAAGAATGACAGTTGCAGCAGTTACATTGGAACGTAGATTCAACATCAACATCATCTACTTTTAACCCAACACCTTTCATAAGATTCAGTATGATAAAACTCAAAATCAAAACCAACGTATCATTAGAGCATGGTCACTCGTTGATAATAAATTACACACATCCAAAAATATTCAAAAGAAAAAACAAATATGGTATATGAAAACTCTACCTGGCCCTTTACATTAGAGTGGACCATATTCTTCGGAAACATGCAAATCGGAATAATTTAATTAAAAAATTAATGTCTCCATGAAAATGAAAATTTGAACTTCTAGGTGTCGTCGACTTGTGAGTGAAATACAAAGCTCGGGAATGTTGTGGTGATGTCTCTGCTCAGAAGAAAAAAAACAAACAAATCATGGTTATACGATGCAACGGATCTATAAAAAAGTTATTTTGCAGGCAATAATCACAGGTAATCTAAAACCAAGACAGATCATGATAACATTAGGGTGAAACTTTTGATTGAGTAACAAGATAGTGTCCGACTTGTTATTACTCTTAAAACCAGCATAGTGGAAGGGTTGGTGTGTGTGTGTGTGTGGGTGTGTGTAGTGTGTGAGAGACTAGCATGATTATTATATGTGGGGGACTTACTTGAGGTACTGAAGAGTCATGTTTTTAAGAAGGGATGGGTGCCGCAAAAAACAAGGCTTTCCACTCTTCCTTATCGATCCTCCCATCATGTTTTGTATCAGCTTCCTCAAATGTCTGAAACCAAGTTCCAAAACAACGAAAGCAAAAACAAAATCAACTTCAGCAAGAGATAATGAACTCCTCCACTTGATCGAAACATTCCTTAAATACATAACGATGAAAGAGGGGTGAGAAAGCACCTTATCGATTATACTTTCTATCACCTCATCCGAAAGATTCATGCCAGATCTGCTAAGGTGGCAACTACCATTTGCTTCACCTAATATATAGAAACACATTATTTGTTAAAAACTTGCAAGGAATTGAGGATGACGAAAAACTGATCATGAAACAAAAATATTACCTCCTGCCTTTCAATGAAGCCCTGTTGCTTGAGGTCGTATAATTGAAACGAAACTGGAATTTAACATCACGAAGATCAGCAATAAGAAAAACTATACTATCACAGACTTAAGTATATGTTTCATATTCATGTACACAACAATGCAAGTCGTTTACAAGCACCAGCATTAGACAATCATGATGAATATCAGATACGTACACTCAATCTTATCGTCAATGGGGGCATTAGGATGAAAGAAGAGAGAGCACGAGCAAACTCTTCAAAAACCTAGTATTCCATTGTGCTTTGTGTCAAACAAGTCAAATACCTGCAAAACAAGTGATAAATAAGTGATTCCTTACCAAGACATTAAACAAATGCCTTGAGATGGTCTAATGATGAAATATATATTCAAGATATGCGATTCAAAAAAGACTATGACAAGTTTGAAGAAGATTAATATCTCACAGAAAAACGTACACGATCAGCGAATAAGCTCTTTCTTGTTTGTCTTGAATAATGCCAGTTGAAAACTCCTCCTATATAATAGCATAAAGGAAAAACAAGAGGTATGAAGAAAAGAGGAAAGAAATAGAAGTAATAGAGCAATGAGAAAAGGACCTAGAATATGAGAATGTGGAACATGGCAAACCCAAATCTATACAGGGGAAGTGTTCCCAACGAATTAAAAAGAATGTACAGAATACAAACTTGTTGATCAACCCGTCATCAATCACTGCACTGCTAATCTTCTTAATAA
>WPAB01000098.1:0-208720 GCA_010134655.1 Fragaria nilgerrensis
GTCTGATAGTGTATCAAATGATTCATATCATATATGCACCCTCACTTAAAAAGAAAATTATGTTTGTTCGTCTCACTTGTCTTATGAGTAGCCGTTAATTAATGATATATTCAAGATTATATTGTTCATGTGTACTCCTAAGATCTAATTGATTTCAAAAGGTTTAGATATCCTCACCAACATGCTCCGGCTTTCGGGAGCGTTCTAGGGTTTCCAAGATCAAGGTTTTTAGTGGCGGTGGAGAGCCTAGCACTCCGCCGACCATCCATTGGCAGTTTCTCGACGACGACACCGAGATGAGTAATCCTCTCAGGCGGCAGCGACATCGGGATCCCGACCTTTCAAAGCCTTCAGCCTCGATGGTTCTTTGCGAGTGAGGAGGACTCCAATGAAGGAAAACAAATGTCTAGGACATCAAAGAAAGCAATCAAGGAAGGTGGTTTCGAATCGCTGGCTGCTGTTACATCAACGACATAATTCAGTGAATGGAATTTCAAGGCAGAGATAGTTTCGATGCTCATGCAGGCCAGCGCTAAATCTGGCATGTTTTGTGTGCTCGATCGTGGAAGGTTGTTCCACCTACTAATGCTGGAAATCATTATAAAGTTTCGCAGCCGAGAAAAATGGTTGCTGTCAAGGATTGCGATCTCCCCTTTTGGTTTGGGGCTGGGTCTCTGGTCAGTGGACTTAAATCAAAGCTTGACGCCTGTGGAGGGAACTTTTGATTAAGGGCGTGCGGTGTGAGATAAGCATGGCCAAGCCCAAAAATATCATCCTCTTTGTCTGAGTTAGCGGAAACTAGGCCCAGAAAGCTTCGAAGGATTGAGAATCCTAGGAAGCTTGTTGTTGTGTTCTTCCTGACAACACTTTCTTCATTAACGCGGTGATTTGCAACTGCGTTTCTTTCAATGAATGACTTAGCAAGATGTGCATGGCGTGGGAGCTAGAAAAACATGAGTTTAAGAAGAAGAGATCCCAACAATGGTGGTATAGTGGTTTAGGGTTTGTGAAACAAAGATTTGGACAGAAGATGAATTGAGAAGGATGAGAAACTAAGGATGCATTTAGGAGAAAGGAAGTGTGAGAAGAAGAGTGCTAGAGAGCTTGCTGGCATACCCCATGTTCCCCCTTGTCTATGGTTGATAACAGCAGCTATTTATAAGTAACGCTAGGGGAATCTTGGTTAAAAAAATTTACTGATGGGTAAAAGACCCACTTGGTTAAAAACATGTATTGGATTTTGTAATGCATTTTGTATGTTAGGTTGTGTCTAAAGCTGTTGATTGCATGTGGACTAAGCTTTGGAAGGTGTGAAAGTGAAATAGGCTTTGACAGATTTTCTGCGTGATTTAGATAGAATTTGCTGTTGTAAAATCTGCTGCTAGGACGTGTTCCTTGGTTTTATTGTGTAGCTGGAATAAGAATCATACATTAAAGCTTACTTTATTATTTGGATATTGAAGGGTTTAGGCTTGGCTTTTGGGTTTCTCTTCTTCTTTTAATCGTATTAGGATTTAGGTTGTTGGGCATGAATTTTGGTCCCAAGTCTAAAATTAACAACGATCCTAAAACTAATAGCGGACCTCGTGCAATTCTGTTACCTTCCACACCACACCCGTTCTTGTAAGCCCCAAGTGTATGATTGTGGCTTGGGTTCACGTGCATGGCATGATATTTACGAGTAGAATTCGTCTTAAAATGTGATTGGGCTTGAAGAATGAATTGGGTCTGCTTACTGGATTTTAGGCCTTAACAACGCCAAGAGTGTTAGGCTTCTTCAAGATACGATGTTGATGCCAGCGTGGTCATGGAAGCGGGTGACTGAGCTGTTTTTAGTCGTCGTCAATAAGATCGGAGAGTGTCAGCAAGCGACGATGCAATCTACTAGGGTTGGGGATGGACTCAGGTTCTTGGGCCTAGGTCTAGCCTCAAGCCCACAAAAAGTCAGATTTGAAATTTGGCTGTTAGGCTTGATTTCAACCTAACTGTGGCTTAAGTCGTGGTATTGGTAGTTTGGCAGATTGTGCGAGCTGGTTGTAACTAGATGGATGCATAGGGCATGGAGTACCACAATTGAGTGCCTTGACTCTGGTCTTATGTCATCTTTAGTATCTTGTTTGTAATTAGTTTTATCCTCTGCTAAGCTCACAAATAAGTGAGCTTCAATTTTCAATGTAATGGTACTTGGTTGCCATTCTCGCCTGCGTCATTAATACAATGATGTTTTTATTTTCAAAAAAAATCTAATGGATTTCATTTTATTGCTAAAAAAGAATTTGATCTTGAGATAATTATCCTTGTGGACCAATAAGAGTAGAAATACTCCTACTTGTAAAAATGTCTTCCACTGCACGTAGACTAATAAACAAAAGCACATGATGTACAGACACAAGTCTAGACTTCAAAGCGATTGATCGAACAAGATTTATGTTTGAAGTAAAGGCATTCGATCTCATAGCTAGGCTACATGCCTACATCCATAATATATATGTATGACTTATTGTAATTGAATGTATAGTTTGTCATCCCTCTGAATAATTCTTAGCTAGCTTAATCTTTCACTATATTACATTAGATTCATGCACCGCATGGCTTTCTCTGTGATCCGGTCAAGCCAAAGCCTAGTTACACCATGCGAGCAGACGCCGATCGCCACCCTTGATTTATCGGAAATCGACAGCTTGCCGGTCCTAAGAAGCAATGCTCAAACACTGCATGTGTATAGACATGGAGAGTATCATCAAGTAGCCAAAGTTATAAAAGAAGGTCTGTCGAAAGCATTGGTTCCATATTACCCTCTTGCAGGGCGGTTGAAAGAGTCTAATGGAAATGGTGGATGTAAGCTTCAAGTCGAATGTAGTGGACAAGGTGTGTGGTTTGTCGAGGCATATGCTAATTGTAGACTTGATGCTGTCAATTACTTTGATGATACTGTTGCCTCCCACTCCAGCAAACATGGTGATCTTCTTCCTAGTCAATTTCCAGGTGCTGATGGACTGGACCTACTTCTACAAATGCAGGTAAGCAATATTACCCAGTAATGTTAATATTTCTAAAGAACTTGAAAATTCTGCCCCGGACCCAAAGCAAACTCTCTATTTTCCTTTTCATCTGGTTGATGCATCATCCACGTGTATAAAATTCTCTATTCGTTAGTAACAAGTCCAGGCGATCTTTAACCCGACTTAGAGCAAATGTTCTTCCATTCATCTCTGAGATATATCTTCATCATCACATGATATGATCACTACGTACAGGTGACTGAATTTGAATGTGGTGGATTCGTGGTTGGCATCAAGTTCAACCACAGCATCTGTGACGGCTTAGGATCTGCACAATTTCTCAATGCTGTTGGCGAGATGGCAAGGGGCCTCAAGCACCCGAGTATTACACCAGTAGTGTGGAAAAGAGACTTCTTCACGAATTCTCTACCCCGACAACAGCTAAACCTAAACACCACCACCAACAGTTCTTCAGTACCAAACTACCAACTAGGGCATGCTAACATTGACATTTACATGGACCAAATCAATCACTTGAAGCGAGAAATTCAGGAATCTGCTGGATGGAGTTGCTCTTCTTTCGAAGTAGTAGCTGCCGCTTTGTGGATTTGTCGAACTAGGGCTGTGATGGTGTCGGACAACTTGAAGCAAAATACACAAGTCAAGCTGGTCTTCTTTGCTAATTGCCGTCATCTTTTGGACCCTCCATTGCCAAAAGGCTTCTACGGCAACTGTTTCTTCCCCGTCACGGCAACAGCTTCGTCCGAAACACTGGCTCATTCGTCACTCGCTGATGTAGTGGAAATGATCCAAGAAGCCAAGGCTAAGCTTCCGAACGAGTTTGCCAATTACATCAAACTGATCAAAGAGGGTCATCAGATTGAGGACGACCCCTTTACCCCAGCTCTAAGTTATGAAACGTTGTTTATTTCCGAATGGGGCAAACTAGGATTTAACAAGGTCGATTTCGGTTGGGGGTCACCAGAACATGTCATCCCAATAGAAGCCTCTGCAATCATGCCAGCGGCCATTGTTGGGACTTTGCCTTTGCCACAGAAGGGTATCCGTCTAGTCACCTGGTGCGTGGAAGAGATCCATCGTCAAAACTTTATTCATCACATGATGAAAATGATGGGGAAATGAAGTGTTACCTCAATGACCTCGATCTGTTTCAGAGCTTGCAATTCTAGTTCTGTTTGGTTGCAACTTTTATCGTTAAAAATGATGGTATGTACTCTTCTATATACAAAAGTTAACAATACTGTGAATGATATGCATCCGATTGACTGAGAGTTGAAATGGTTGAAAAAACGTACATGGATATGGAACCATGATCAACTATAAGTCAATTGATAACCATACGTACCCATACTACGTTACGTACGTACGTTCATGGTCGTATATATATACAATGCCTGGTGATATTTGTGATGAATAACAAGATATAAACTGTGTATGAGCTAGGCTAACTGGAGGAAAGAGAAGGAATCACTACAAAAGTACAAATGATCAGTTGGACTTGGGAGAAGTTCTCCCGATGATGGTGCTTTGGCTGGGTTCGATCATCAATGATACAAGAGACCAAACTAACTTTTTTTTTTTCTTTGTGAGAATGAGAGAAGAAGCTGAAATTATACTTCAATCTTAGGAATTTTTTTATTAGTGATTAATCACGGGACAAGCTATGATATTATCATATACCCTCATTTAAATCTACTTGAACAAAAAATCACAATTAAATTAAATTACAACATTAAAAACAAATTGATCAACATCAATTGATCGATCGAAGCTAACTGTTTTCCTTCGAAAGGAAAATAGAAATTAATTGATTGGTATATAGATATAAATTGGCCATACTCGTACAAGACACATTGTTTTAGTTTGTAAGCTAGGAGGCCCATAATTTTGGTTGTTTTCTATGTTCGAGTCAGAACACATTGTTTTTTCATTTACATCATACTTCTTTTTTTTTTTTTTCATTGAATCATTCCCTTCATGCTTGAAACTGGAATCCTTCTTTTCCGTGCCAGTTTTGATTTTGTTTACTTTGTTCTTCATGTCGGTTTATTGTTTAATATATCGATCACGTCATATGTGATTAAGGTTTTCATAGAGGACAGTAATATCTCTTGGAACTTGAACTTCAGTAATATATATATATATATATATATATATATATATATATATATTTCTTATTTAGAGCGAAGCTTCATTTTGAAATTAAAGTATGAAGTTCCTTATTTAACTCATTTTTCGGTCATAATTCCACCGTTCAGTTTGTAGAACTTAATGCATAGATCACTCATGTCAAGTTTCATTAAATTTGATGATCGTTAAGATACCGAATTAGATTAAATCAACGAACGGACCATAAATCTGTCTATTCAGAACTTTTTGTGTAAATAACGGTTATGAAAACCCAAATAATCATCAAATTTAATGAAACTTGACAGGAGTGATCTATGCATTAGCAGGTTCTACAAGCTGAACGGTGGAGATATGGAAATATGACCGAAAAGTGAGTCAAATAAGGAATTTCACACTTTAATTTCAAAGTGAAGCTTCGCTCTGGATAGGAACTATATATATATATATATATATATATATATATATATACACACACACACACACACACTAAGTTCCCTTTTAGAGCGGGGTACCGTTTTGAAATTAAAATGTGGTGCTCCTCATTTCGCTCACTTTTAGGTCACATTTTCATATCTTCACCGTTCAGTATATCGAACAGAGTGTGTAGATCATTCATGTAAAGTTCATCCAATTTGGAGATCATTTGAGCTTTGCAAAATTTCATACAATTATGGAAGCTCAAATGATCTCCAAATTGGATGAAACTTTGCAGGAGTAATCTACACACTATGTTCTATACACTAAATGGTGGAGATGTGAAAATATGACCTAAAAGTGAGCAAAACGAGGAGCACCACATTTTTATTTCAAAGCGGTGTCCCGCTCTGGAAAGGAACTGATTGTGTGTTCTGTCTAGAGCGAAGCTTCGTTCTGAAATTAAAATGTAAAGTTTTTTATTTGACACACTTTTCGGTTATATTTCAATATCTCCACCATTCAGTTTGTAAAACCAAATGCATAGATCATTCATGCAAAATTTCATTCTAATTGATGATTGTTTATGTATCGAATTAGGTTAAATCAATGAACGGACCATAAATATGTATAACCAGAACTGTTTGTGTAAATCACAATTATGAACACCCAAACGATCATCAAATTCGATGAAATTTTACAGAAGTGATTTATGCATTTATGGTCCGTTCTAAATAGTGAAACTTTACAAAAGTGATTTATGCATTTATAGTCCGTCCAATTATGAACACTCAAACGATCATCAATTATGAACAGTTCTGAATAAACAGATTTATGGTCCATTCGTTGATTTAATCTAATTCGGTACCTTAACGATCACCAATTTGGATGAAACTTGGCAAGAGTGATCTATACATTAGGTTCTACAAACTGAACGGTAAAGATATGAAAATATGAGTATCAAGCCAAATATACCCCGATCCATCAAGAATTATATACTATATCAATGGTTAATACACTACTAGCAAATCATCAATTGCTCTTTGAACCAATGCTTTTCGCAGGATACCACACAAACCCTAGCTCTCTCTCTCTCACGATAGTTTTAGGGTTTTTGTTGTGCGGCACAATTTCTCTTCCATGGCTACTATGGCTACATCTCAAGCCTCCGTCACAACTAGCTAGGCTAATCTCGAAGCTCTCTCTCTCCTATCAGGAAGAACCTGTAGATCTGGGTGACCTCCTATGCCCAAATAATGGCTTTGTCACCCCTCGGTACTATCTAGTTGGGCGCCTCAACACTGCTCGGGCAGTGGCGTTCAATGTGTTCCACAGTACTATTCGAAACATGTGGCGTCGCTCTTCCCGGTCGAAGTCCAACAAAGAGGAGATCGGTATCTGTTCACATTCGCCAACGAACGTGATGTCAAGCGAGTCAAGAAGGGCAGTCCTTAGGCGTACCAACATGCTATGATCATCATCAATGATTATGACGGCTTTTCAGATATCCAACAAGTCCCCCTAAATTTTGTCTAAACTTGGGTGAAAATTCTTGGTCTCCCGGCGGTGCTGACAACAGTAGCTACAACACGATTAGTTGGCGAGACTATCGGTCCTATTCTGATTGTGGATCAGAACAACATCAATCGAGGTATCGTTAGGGTTCGCTTAACCTTCAGTTTGGATGAACCTGTGAAAATGCAACGGCAAATTAGGGTTTCACCGATTGATGTTCTGGAGATCGACTTCCGATATGAACGGTTGGTGGGTCGCTTCCGTGATTGCTCCATGTTGAATCATGGTGGCCTCCTCTGTCCTAGAGAACAAGATGAAGCTCCGATGGTGACCCCAAGTCCTGCAGTAGCACCTTTAATGGTGTTTCGAGGTAACGTGTCGGTTACTCTATCCTCCCTTGCACATGTTTCGCTCCCTTCTCTCTTCCCTAAAGAAAAGAGGGTTGTCAATACTAGGGAGATCCCTGCCTTTGTAACACCCCAAACTGCACCTCTTCAGTTTGAGCACGTAACAATGCCGCGAGACTTTAAAACATAAACTGAACTATAATTATATCCTAAAGTAACAGAAGGCATTTTAGTTAAAACTTATCGAAAAATACAATGGAAGCTAAACGGAAATTTGAGGTGAAAACTTTTAGTTTTTGAAATTCTATTCGTCGAAATTTCAATTCAAATGCTCACCAAGTATAATCGAATATCAAGGAATAAGCAAACAAATAACCTAGTAGAAATCATATTTTGACGAAGTCCAAAACTAGGGGACTTAAGAGAAAATTTACTTGAACTAGGTTAACAACCAAATGACAAATAATAAACTTTGACCTGTACACCCAGCTCCGTCCTCCACTGTCTCGTCAGCAGTGCACAGTACCTGCACACACACACTATTGTAAGGGTGAGTTTTCGTCCTCGCTGCTCAGTAGGAACTTTTCTTAACTAGATTTGAAAATCAATATTCATGGGTACCCAGTATAAAAATAATTTTAAAACCAAATGCTTAATGTAAACGACATGAGTTAAAAATCAATGCACAATATTTCAATAAAACTGGTGCCAAGTCCAAACATCACCTGATGGTCAGTCCTCATCGACCCACTATCCAACTTACCTCATTTTTCTCGTGTACAACAGTTAAGTGTAGTGAGTAGTGTCCACTTACGCCCTATCGTCTAGAAGCAGTGCCACTCCACAAAGGATGTAAGACATTCTTCCGTCCATAAAAGCCCCTCTGGAGGTTTAGGGGATCGAACCCAAAGAAGTCACTATGCCCCCCCTCACTCTTAAGCCATCAATAAATCTCACGGTTTGGTTAATAACAATCATAATATATAACCAAACCAAACATGCATCATTTATATAAAACATGGGAAAAGCTTTAATCAAGAAAGGTCCTAAATCCCCTACCTGGATTCCGACACTTTTCCTTCCGTGCTCCACGAGTCACAAACCTTTCATTCCTTGGTCACTGGAATTCCTATTGTCCAACATAAATGTCGTTAATATCATATCGACATAACAATTCAAGTATTGACGATTAACAAATCATCAAATCAACTCAAGACAACCAACATTATCCACATTTGACCACTCAATACTAATAGTCATTCTTGACCAATTCCGTATCTTGAACCCATTTGATTTACAAATACATCACATAGTAATCCCATATAGAATTACTATGGACACCCGTGGTACTTAGGCCACTTTTCTTTAGACATATGCTTGATTTCAATTATTAGAAGAGCCCTAGCTCACAACAATTATCAACTAGGATGCTCACTTTTACAACACCAGACAAACTTGCTATAAATCAAGTCTGAGACCAAGTCCATTAAACCGACCAAGTCAAAGTACCAATCATCAATTTATATCAATGATTCTCGTTATGATACCCACAAACCAACTATAATTTCATAAAGTCTCAAACTCATCTTTTTATAAGTACTTTGTTCAACTCCTCTGTACACAACGAACATAGGACATTATTTAATACTTGGCCTTCCTTTTTATTTGTCATCCTAGACTTCTCTGATTCAACATCCAACCCCTACACTGATCTCCCTGAATCACTCATTTTTGACATGAACATATTACACACAAGGTTCTAAATGTTCACAGAATTCAGCTACACAGTACAACTGAAATATCTTCAGCATCCATTAAATTTATCAAATACCAACATCCCATTTCATTCTAATCACAAGCAGTAACCCAGAATATCAATTCTACAACTCAACTCAACATGAGATTTTCAAACAACAATCAGATATCCAATAGCTTTATAACTTACTTATGAAAATTAATAGAGGAATCAAGCTTACCTAAGTTCACCTCAATATTGAAAGTATTGTTCCCAGAAAAACAACCTTTACTCAATTCAAACCAATCTCAATCTCTAAACTCAACTTCAACCAAGGTCCAGCTTCACTCTTGGATGCCAACAAGGTGGAAACTGAATGAAGAGAGGCAAGAAAGTCGCCGGCGAAGACAAATTCTGACAAAAGCAGAAATACAAACCCAGAAATCAACTTAGTCCAAAATCGACCAAACTGAAAAATTATTTACCCTAGAATGATGAGGACAACAAGAGGAATAAATCTATACCAGGAGAAGTCAGGTTCGCAGCCTGAAAACCCGGCAATCCGGCGAAGGAGCAAAAGCTTCTTTCCGTCGTTTCTCTTTCTATGGCCGCCGATCGAAACAACCAAAGCTAGGAACACGTCGGGGACCTCAAGGCGGTCCGGTCAGTGGTGGTCTGTCGTCGAATGCCACCAGACGACGAAGCGGCGTCGGTGCTCGGTGTCGACGTCGAGTCGGTGTCGGAGAGACTGAGGTGGTCTGACTAGTTGACCGAGTTAGCCTCTTTATGTACTCCTGACCGACTTTAATTTATACGGCTAAGATTGGACGATTTAGTTTTTCAACAGCTCAGATCGCATCTCTGAAATATCCTTAATTTTTAATTAATTTTTAAAATCTCCAAATTTCCAAAAATCATAGAAAGTAGCTCGGCACTTTAATTAATTCTCTAAAAGTTTTCACGAACTCGTCATGGCATGTATTTTAATGTCAAACTTTAATATCAAGGTTTTCACCTTGTAAAAATATCTGAAAAATATCATCGTGCACTAATTTAATAATCGAAATTGTAAACTAATCCTCAAACGATCTCGATATAATAAGCTCAATAAATTTCCAGGGTATTACAGCTTTCCTCTCTCTGACCAAGATAACCGGAGTTCGGCTTGAGCGTGATGAGGAAGAGTCTCCAAATGGTAAATGAGCTCGACATGCCCTGGGGCAATGGTTTCATTGCCTCTGAACCCTAATGAACTCGGTTTCTCTATTAACCCTAATGGGGATTTGGGGATTTGGGCATTGCTAAGACCGGGAAGTCTCCCAAGAAAAGAGGAAAACCAAGAGGCAGTAAGAACAAGAAAAGGATTATAGTTGAAGTTTCGGATTCTATGGCTCCAAGTACGGGTCAGAGTGACAATGGTGAAGGTCAAAGTTTAGAGTGTCAAAGTGTCAAACGATATAATTGTTACGCATATGAACACTTATTTCGTTATATTTACATATTTTTCTTTTCACCCAAACACACTATTCAGATATGTATTTTTCATCTTGTTTATCATTTTCATATTTAAGAATTTGAAATGAACAATAAATTTGTAAGGATTTCTCAAGAACTAACACAAGTAATAGATATGAACATCTATAAAATGTTAATTTATATAAATATATAATAATTATACAATTATAATACTGTTAATATAGTCACATAATATAATATTTCATGAATTTTTAGATTAAAGGTATTTTAGGTACTTTGGGTTGTGTATTTAGTAAAATATCCGAATGAGAAATTAAATAAGTGGTGTATTGAGAAAGAGATGTGTATTAAGTTATTTGGGATGTGTATATAAAATTTCTCCAAATGAAAATCTTCAAATGAAGCAAAATTTTGTTATATACATCTCCTAACTTGTAAAAAAAAAATTAAAAATATACAAGGGAAGAAAGTAGTAATTTATTCATTTATTACTTTAAAAAAATTGTTTTGATAAATTTTGTTAGTACGTAGTAATTTAATTTTCTTACCTATTTCAATTGTTAAGACATAAAGATCAATCAATCTATAGATACATCTCTTAATATAATTGATTTGTCATTTAAATTGATTGATTATGAGAAATTCTTGAGGGGGTTTAATGATAAAATTTAACCAAATTTTAATGATAATTAACTAAATTACACATTAAACTTCAAACTTTTCAAATTCTAAAGGAGGTTCAGACCCTTTTGGGCCTAATAATAGCTCCGCCGTTGTCTATAGGCACAGACCAAATGGGGATGACTAACATGTCTGTGCCCTTATGAACTTAATAGGCACAGAAAAGAGTTGTCCGTCCCTAAATTTTCCAAAAATGTACTTACCACGCGCCTATATACAATTTGACCACGTATATATGAGAAATTTACGTTTATTAATTCATGTTATGGTCATTGGATTAGGTTGTTAATTACAATATTATTCTTATATTCTATTTGCATCCTTGTTTACTTCGCGATTAATTAAGCAAAAGGGGTCAATCGATCTGGTTTGTAGACTAGGTAAAGGATTGTTTAAGTTATATCATTTTGGAATCAGTCGTTATATATAGTATTCCTTCTGACTTTAACGACTTTGAATATTTTTAGCTCTATCTTTTTCTGCGATCAAATAATGGAGATTAATTACAGAATCGATCAATTGCATGTTTATGATTTATGAGCAAGTTGGAACGATACTCAACAATTATTAAGTGCTTAGATCGTTGTCAAAAACTCATAATATATGGCACTTCTGAAACAATCAAACTTCATTACGTATTAGGAATAGGAACTGTCTTATGGTCAAGAACCTGTCCTCATCTTCTACTATTTCATTGCTAATATAAATTTTGATGGCCGGAAATCCATATCATTGACATTATCTTTCGACGTTATTCAGTTTGATTAACGATATTTGGATTTGCATTGCTAAACCACAAACGTTACTACTTTTTCGATCATGCATGTTATGTTGAGTAATTGAGTATGAAGTTCTGTAAATGGGTAAAAAGTAGGCCGCTAAAAAGAGGCCTAATTGCATTCTCTCTGGTCATTACTATGATAACGTTGGGTCTTGAGGAATTGGTACTTAGGTGAACATGCTACTTCTAGGCAATGGTTTGGATGATCGACGCAGCAAAGACTCGTAGTTAAAAGTTCAAACCATATCAAAAACTTATAATGACCGGTGAGCGATTTGATGCCAGCAAATTTATGACCAAACAAATATACCATATTATGGGGTTGAGTATGACTTGATGCATTGTAACATTAATGAGAAGCAAGATACACTACAGGAAATAACGACTTAGCCAACAAAATTTAAAAAATTCTGTCGGCTAAGTACTTCTTCGTCGACGGAAAAACAACCGTCGTATAGGACATCATATCCGTCGTCTAAAATTTACTTAGGCGACAAAAAACTACTGTTGAGGAATTCCGTCGACTAAGATTGTCTTATTCGACGAAAACTTATTCGTCGTCTAAGTTTCATCGGCTAAGTAAATCACAGGCGACGAATACTTTCCGTTGGTAAATTTTCGTCGTCTTAGAAAATGTAAGGCGACGGAAGCTTACTTTCGACAGAGTCCGTCGCCTAAGATTTTCCTAGGCGACGAAACAATTCCGTCGGTAAAGATAATACTGGGCGACGAATAATTTTCCGTCGGCTTAGTGAGTTCTAAACGACGAACCATGTTCCGTCGGCTAAGTGAGTCTTAGGCGACGAATATGTCTTTCTTAGGTTACGAACTATTCCGTCAACTAAGAATTTGAATTATTGCCTGACACAATGCAGAACAAATATATTTTTGCCGACGCCTTTTGTCTTAGGCGACGGAATATTCCGTCGGCTAAGTAAACACATCATTTATACCCCTTCTGCCCAGAAGAGAACGCAGAAAGAAAGATATATGCTAGCTGCAGTCCTTCCCCCTCACTTAATTCGTCCGATCCAAATTATAAATATAGTTTTGGAAGCTTTTCTTCAGGAATTGATCGATCGATCTGCTTCAAAAGCTAGTTGCTTCTCTCCTAATTGGTATGTAACTATTTTAGTTCATCTACTTAATTTCTTGATTTATGTATATATATTTTCCGGCGAATTTTCCGACGACTTTGCCGGCGCTCCAATTTTGCTGGTCCAATTGCTGGATTGCTTGATGCATGCATGATATATATGTTAACATTGATGTTAGTGTATATATACATGTTGAATATGTTTGTACGTACGTATATGTTGTGTGTATAATATGTTTGTACGTATAATTAATCTGTGTATATATGTATAATATGTTTGTATATATGTGTGTATAATATGTTTGTACGTATAATATGTGTGTATAATATATATTATGTTTTTAATTTGTATATATATATATATATTAGCTTTTGTTCGTATGATTAATAATTATATATGTGAATAATATGTTTATCAAATTTTCGTTTTCATGCAAATCATTTGTGTATTCAAATGATAAAAAATAAAATGATGAATCATGTAATTAAGAATTATAATATTCTTATACATTCATCAATATATATTGTTACCTTTAGAAATCTCGTTCGAGAACCATTATATTACGACTGTGTCTAACAAAATGGTTTTCGAATTGTCCCATATTTGGACAGTTTAGGAGCATATATGACATTGAGATTCTGTTTGTTGTTGGTGCGTTTCATTTTGGGTTGTGAGTATATATATTTCGACAGGATCTTCCTTTATTGTTCCTCGAGTGCGTATTAGGTATATAGATCTTCGTGCATTTAAAGAACTGTAGGGAGATGCTGCCGAAATTTTCTCACATACGCGAATTCGAAACGCCCCAACAACAAATGAAATCACAATGTCATGTGCTCTCAAACGGGATTAGGGCCCTAACCGGAGGCATAAGGTGAAGATTGTAGGTGTAAACAACGTAGATTAATATATTTTATATATATATATAATAGTTAAGTATATATTTATATATACTTCCCGTTTATTATTAACGATTTTTTGACAACTATATTTTTGTTTCTTGTTATTATAGTGTACAACATGGACAAAAGGTGGATGCAATTAGGGAGAGGGTCCCCTCTTTATATGAGAGACATTTTTGATTTTCTTGAGTTCGTGAGTCTACATAGTCCTCCAGACAAAGTTATTCACATATATCCGTGCAACAAATGTCTCAATCGGAAACCAGTAACATATGAAGACATGTATTCTCACCTGGCACTAAACGATATTTGTCCTAGTTATACCACATGGACATGGCACGGCGAAAATCAAGTTCAAATGTCTACACTTGCAAAAATTCAAACACAACATAATCAGCAGACATGATCTTCCAATGCTAGTTACGGGGACCTTGCTGTGATGCCTTCCTGTTTGCCGCCTCAGGATATCAGCAAAATGTTGTTTATGACAACGCTCCTGACACCTTCCTTAATGTCTCCCACGTTGACTACAGCAGTGATTATAATAATTAAGTACACCAGGCTTGTACGGGAAGTCCAAACCCCATTGTATCCTGGCAGTGAGCATACTCTGTTAGGTACCGTCATGGAGCAAATGACGATAAAAAACAAGCGGGGAAAGACTAACGCATGTTTTGATGAGGATATTGCACTTATGAAGAAAGTGCTTCACAAAGGTAACAGTTCTCCCGAAAATTTCGACCAGGTAAAAAGGATGTTAGCTGACCTCGGTCTTGATCATCAGAAGATAGATGCTTGCGTCAATAACTGCATCTTGTATTACAAAGACAACAAGGATGAAGTTGAGTGCCCACTACTATGAGTCAAGGTATGAAGCTCCCACTTCATCTAAGCAGAAAAAGCCCATTCCTAGGAAGGTTCTTCGTTACTTCCCGTTGGATCCTCGTCTGCAACGTCTGTACATGTCTTCACATACGGCCAAGCATATGAGATGGCACCAGGCAAGGCACCAGGGAGAGGAGAGAATAGATCTGGATAATCTCACACACCCTGTAAACGGGGAGGCTTAGCAGCAGTTTGACCGTTCTTTTCCCGAATTTGCTGGAGACTGTCGAAATGTCAGACTCGGACTTGCAACAGACGGATTCAATCCTACAGGAAACATGAATTTGTCTTACAACATTTGGCCTGTGATAGTATTTTCGTACAATCTACCTCTCAACATGTGTATGAGGAAGGAGTACAATTTTCTTACGCTTATGGTTCCAGGGCCGTGTTCTCCAGGAAAGTGCTTGGATGTGTACATGAGACCATTAATTGACGAGCTACAGGAGTTATGGGAAAATGGACTCCCTACTTTTGACAGGCATGGTCAAACTTCATTCATGATGAAAGCAGCTGTTATTTGGACCATCAGTGATTTTCCAGCTTACGGGATGTTGTTTGGCCAACAAACTAAGGGGTACAAGGCTTGCCCGGTATGCATAGATGACGTCAATTCTACATGGCACGCTGACAAAATTTGTTTCTAGGATCTCGTAGACATCTTGACGAGAATCACGAGTGGCGGTGGGATGCTGAGGCATTTGATGGGACTGAGGAGCATAATTTGAAACCCCCAGGAGGTCTAGTGAGTGAATTTTGGAGAGGCTTAACCAGCACTAGTTCGGATATTTGAGCACTAGTAAAGAAGTAACCGACTTGAATCCTCTCACGCCTGATGAGTTTAAGTATTGGATGCACAAAAGTGTATTTTTTAATTGCCTTATTGGTCGACCTTGAAAATCAGACACAACTTAGACGTCATGCACATGCACATAGAGAAGAATGTTTGTGACAGCGTTCTTGGAACAATTCTTAATCTCAAACATAAGAACAAGGACACCCCCAAAGCCCGTGTTGATCTTAAGATGATGGGTATACGCCCCCAGCTATGGCTAGTAGAAAACAAAAAAACCAAAAAAATCATAATGCCGAAAGCAGGCTACACAGTCCATCCTCAAAAGAAGGCGAAAGTGTTTCGTGGTTTGGAAACGTTAAGTATCCTCACGGGTATGCAGGGAATCTCGCTTGATGTGTTAAGATGGGGAAAAATAAGATTACTGGGTTGAAGACTCATGACTGTCATGTTTTGCTGCAACGTCTTCTTCCCGTGGTCATTAGACCGTATTTGCAGAGTGATGTGGTTGACACGTTAGTGGCTTTGTCCAAGTTCTTTCAGAGGATATGCGCTAAAGAGCTTAAAAAGTCTGATGTTCGGTCATTGCAAGAAGACATTGTATAAATCATGTGCAAGCTGGAGAGGATCTTTCCCCCGACTTTCTTTGACATTATGATTCACCTCATGATCCACCTTCCCGAACAAGTGTTGCTTACTGGTCCGGTACAGTATACCTAGTGCTATCCAAATGAGAGGTATATATGCACTCATATTTATTCTAATTAATCATCATCAAATGGTTCAAATTAAGATAATTTTTAAAAAATATTTCTTGTAAGAGAATAAATATATATCTGTTTTGTAGGCAACTAGGGGATTTCAAGAAGAAGAACAAAAACAAACGTTTCCCTGAAGGGTCGATCACAGCGGCATACATTCAGGCTGAGTGCGTAACTTACTGCAGCGCATATCTTAATGATAAAGACACAGTAGGGGAATCATCTGGAGCGGGTAGTAGCCAGCAATTCAATTTATCAGTTGTTTCCAACGATGTTCAACCGTATGGCAAGCTAAGTAATTCTGAAAGATTAAGTAATGCTGAGATCAAAGAGGCTCATTGGTGTGTCCTTCAACATTGCGAAGAAGCCGAGCGGTACTTGAAGTCCCATTTACTAAGGCAGAATAGTAACGAAGTCATACACAAGAGAGATTTTCCTGATTACTTCCCGATTTGGGTACCTCCTCTATCTCTATATATATATTTGGAGTTACATAAATTAAATATATGTTGCTTTTTTATGTTACATAATGTAACAACGTACATTGCTCTTAAAATTGTTACAGATGATGCATATTCTACAACATTTTCCTGCTTCTTACGACCCGGAGTTGCACTCGTTGGCTGGAGGACCCCAAAGCCACAGAGTTCGTGTTGGATGTTTTGTGAACGGTGTTAAGTTTGTGATGTCAGAACGAGATGAAGGCCATGTCACCCAAAACAATGAAGTCATGGTTAAGGGTTTGGGTTTCAACTACTACGGGGTTCTTGTCAGTGTCATCGAACTAATCTACAGCAAAGGTATGCCAGTCGTGTTGTTCAAGTGTAAATGGTACAATACTGACCCAACCAGACGAAGGAGTATAATTCTGGATCGTGGCTTGTTATCAGTGGACTCAAACAGTGTATGGTATGATAATGAGCCGTTTATTCTTGTCACCATGGCGAAACAAGTGTTTTATCTTGATGATCCGGCTATGGATGAGGGTTGGAAAATGGTGCAGGTGATGTCACATAGGAATATTTAGAGTGTAGCTACACTGGGAGGGGATGATAAGAGTGGGCCTAGTGAACCAACAACTAATCAACCGAATGAACCATATCAAGAGGAATCTCCACATATAGTCCCCGATACTGAGAATATTCGTGTCAACAACCAACATGTTCTGGCTATCATATGTTACATTGCAGTTACACCATCTGAACTGAACTCGCTACAACGCAACCACAATCATGATGACGACGACTTCATAGATGACGAATACCACTACTGGAAAAAGTCACTTAGGAGACGGAATAGTTTTATCTCCTAAGTAACAAAATTCGTCTCCTAACTACTTAGGTGACGAAATATCCGTCGCCTAAGTATTGTGAGGTAGGTGTTAGGGCAGCGAAAAATTGAGCTCCGTCGACTAAGAATTACTTAGGCGACAAAATTTTTCCGTCTCCTAAGCACTTAGGCGACAGATATTGTTTAATGACAAAAAAAATATTATTTTTCCCCTAGGCGACGGAATTATTGGATTCCGTCGCTAAGTCTGAAAAAAAAAATTTTAAAAAAATTGACATCCTCTGCCCCAAATACCACCACCGATCCGGCAAATCCCAACACAAAAATATGGCCCGATCATGAATCAGTCCTAGTCTCTCCCTCAAATCAACCACCTTTGATTTATTCCTATCCAAACCAACCTCACCTATTTCTCTCCCTCTACTCTGTAAGCTCCGAACCCGAATGGACCGCCACGGCCTGCTTCACTCTCGGCCGTCAGTCCTCGCTCGCCCCCGACCAGGCCGACCCAGGAGCCGCCGCCAACGACGACGGCGTCATCGACCCGTGTGTTCTCGTCTGGTCTCGTCGGAAGCCTCATCGGAAAACGACCTCGACAAACCTAGAAAAATGGCAGAAAATGGGATTTTCACATTAGGGCTCCAATCCAAAGATTAAAGACATGGAATTGAAGAAGAAGAGAAGAGGAAAGAAACCCTACTCACCGAAGTTGCTGTCGTTGCCCAAGCTCGCCTGAAATCGGCAAACTCCGCCGTGCTACCTCGGCTTCGATCTCCTTCAGGAGTGGATACATGTCGACCTGGTGAGTATGAGGATGTAGAGGAGGGAAAAGTGGATGTTTTGCTGGTGATCTTGTGGCGTGCGGCGGCCAAAACCGGCAACGCTACGCCGGAGATGACGGCGGCAGACGGAGAGAAAGAGAGTGAGGCCTGGAGAAGAGGAGAGGGATGGTATGAAGAGAGAGTGAGAGAGTTAATTTTTGGGTGAGGGTGGAGTTTTTTTATATGAAGAGAGAGTGAGAGAGTTAATTTTTTTGGGTGAAGGTGGAGTTTTTTTAGGAGAGTGAGGGTACGGTTTAAGTTTAAAAGAAAATAAAATTTTTAAAATTTTTGGTTTGAGTTTTCGTGAAATGTTTTGGCGGAAACGCTGCCGCTAAAAATTTCGGTAGCTAGGCGACGAAAAGTTATACTTTCGTCGCGTAAGTAATTAATTATTATTTTTTTATTTTTAAAAATAATAATTTTGTCGCCTAAGTAAATTTGTCTGTCGTCTAAGATATTCTTAGATCACGGAATACATTTCCGTCGCCTAAGTAATATATTTTTTATTCTTTATTTTTTTTAAAATAATTTTGTCGTCTAAGTATATATTTTCGTCGTCTAAGAGATTCTTAGACCACGGAATAGATTTCCGTCACCTAAGTCTTTCTTAGGATACGAAACTGTTTTCCGTCGTCTAAGTCCCACTTAGGCTACGAAAATTATTATAATTTCGTCGCCAAGGTTTTTTTTTCTAGTAGTGTACATAGAGGATGATGAGTATTCTGACCAAACTGAGGAGGATGATGATTCAGACAACTTAGATTATCATGAGTACGATTAATGTACTTGTTCAATATTATTGTGGATTTCGATCGGTCTAATCTACTTGTATTAATTAATTTGGCATAAATTCGGATATGTATATATTTTTAAATTAACTTGATGCATATATTTTAATCATTCATGAAGGCCAATATTTTTAAAATGCATATGTATGTTTTTTTATGTACGAATACTTACGTGGAGTAAGTACAGTTGAGTTTAGTTTGATAAGTTACACGACTCAGATGTAAATATAATAAAATGTCCAAAATTTTTAAAAACAAAAACTTAGTCAACGGAACATGAATATTTCGTCGCCTTAGAAGTCCTTAGGCGACGGAACATTATATTCCATCGCTTAGGATCCTCGAAATATTAGGTGGGTAAATAAAATTTTTTTTGTTACTTAGACGACGGAATTGGATAAGTCGTCGGCTTGGAAGAACCTAGGCGACAAAAATTGATTAATTCGTCGGGTTGGTTATACCAAGGCGACGGAAAGTTATCTGTTTCGTCGCCTAGGGTACCGAAATATTGGGCGGGTATATTTTGCGCCCTTTTTTGGGCCCAAATTTAATTTGTTAGGCGACGGATATTTTTCTTAGCCGACAGAATAGTTTCGTCGGCTAAGATAAAATCGATTCATCAGCACTTAGTGCTCTTTTCTTCGTTTGAAACGCCCACACTCCAATCCCTAATTTCCCAATTCTTGGAACAGAGCTGCGATACCGCCGGAATCCACCGCCCCTCGACCTGTCGGAGACCCCGCCATCCACCGCCTCGACCCATCGGAGACCCCGCTATCCACCGATCGTTGGTGCTTATCGACCCGAGCAGTCATCGCAGCCGCCACCACATCCACCCGCATCAGTCATCGCAACTGAACTCGCCACCGCATCCACCCGCCGTTCAATGTCTCGCTTCTCACCGCCTCCAGTCTCGCCACCTCATCCACCTTCTCACCGCCTCCAGTCTCGCCACCTCATCAATCCCAAATTCAACCGATACTGAGGTCTGTATTCTGGATCCTAATAGTTATTCTAATTGCTTCATTCTATGAGTATTGTATGAATGTTAAGTGTGAGTTCATATAAGTCTAAGAATGGGGTGCCAGTCATTGTAATTTGGTTGCTTAGCTCTAAGAATGGTAGGAATCATGTGTAGTAGACATATGAGATTGATACTCGAAACGGTTTGCAGGGATCCTGGTTTGGAATCAGGCTTAAAGAGGCTAATTTAGTTCCTCATATATGTGTGTTTGTCTGAATTGGAAGAATGCCCTGTATGAAGTAGGAAAAAGGTTGATTGTGGTGATGAGATTTTGGACTTTAGAGTTTAGATAGTAGGAGTATTAGGAAACTGAATAGATAGAAAAGATGGAAGATTAGCCATTTAGTTTGATTTTATGTGCTTGAACTTGCAGCATTAGATTAAATCAATTCAAAGTGTGTAGTTTGTTGGCATTAGATACAATTTTGACAATTGTGTGTTATTCATGTGTAAGATGGTGATCGTGGGGAAGAGGAAGGATCGAGCCACTAAGGCCGATGTTTTGATGGAGTCTATACGGCAGAGCGTTGGCTTAGCTAGCAGTAGCAGCCATGCCGGCTGAGACAGTACCACCAACGGCACCCCCTTGATCGTGCGGGCCATTACCATTGACACTACTTCAACGGGATCTCCATCATCTACATCGACACCCGAATCTGCAAGACGCATTGTCGGCAGCGCTCGTTTGAAAGTTAGAAGCCCAACAGGTAAATATATTAAGTGAATTTAAGTTGTATTAATTTTGGTTAAGTTAATTTAAGTTGCACGTCCCAAGGTGGCGCCTGCAGCCTGCAGCGCGCCCCAGGGTGCCTGCATGCGCGCCCCAGGGTGCCTGCATGCGCGCCCCAGGGTGCCTGCATGCGCGCCCTAGGGTGCCAGCAGCGTGCCCCACCGACGACTATTCCGTCGCCTAAGAACAAATCATCATTCGTCGGTAAACATCAATACCGACGCCTATTTCGTCGGCTAAGAATAATTTCGTATTCGTCGGTAAGTATCATTTCGACAAAAAGATTTCGTCAAAACAGATCCCTATCGACGAATCAGTTTGTCGACAAGGCAGGAAACGATCCGTCGGGTAGGAAATATCTTACTGAACGACTAGCTTAAATTCCGTCGCCTAAGTGTCTACCTCACGACACTTAGATGACGGAACTTAGACTACGGATAATTCGTCGGCCAATTTCCTAGGCGACGAATAGTGAGTCCTAGGCGACGAGTTTGTTCGTCGCCTAGGACGAGATTTCCTGTAGTGATATATGAATTGAGCGATGTGCCAACCGAAAATAAAATGTATGACTTTACCAAATTATCAAGCTTTTTCTAGTTTGTGAGTCAAACTTACGACTTTTAACTTAAAAGAGAAAACTTATGCCACTATATATACCAGATGGTATTAGGGCCATTGGGCATGGGCGTAGCTAGCTAGGGGTAGGGATGGCAATGGGTAGGGTAGGGTACAAGGATCAAAATACTGTACCCATACCCTTTTACATTTCTCATTCTCGTACCCGTAATTAGATAATAGGGATTCCCCGTACCCTTAGCCTTTGGGGATTAAGTTTCCATACCCGTACCCGTACCTGTTAACAGTTATGTATTAAATTAATTTTTTTTTTAAATACGAAATACAATTATATAAAAGTATGAAACTAAAATCAAATACCAAAATAAATAAGTTTCATGCTTCAATCTAATAAACATAAATACAAGTCTTGGTTAAAACAGAACAATACCGGTAAATTTCATTAAGAGAATAAAAATATATAATAAAAAGGAATGTCCATTAAATGTTTATTAAAAGAATCACAAATGTTTTTACATAAATATTTATTTATAAATTATATATAAATATATATATATAATAATAATAAATTATATAATTATATATAATAATATTTTCATCCTTAATGGGTGGGGATGGGGACGAATATTAAAATATCATACCCGCCCCGTACCCGATTAAAGAATTTGAATATTGGGGATCCTCATCCCCGTTACCCATTTGTACCCGTATATCTTCCCGTTAGGGTCGAATACCCGTGGGTGTCCTATCCGATGGGGATTATTGTCATCCCTAGCTAAGGGCGAGAGTGTTCAACAATAATGGAATGAAATAAAAATTTATACTATTAAAATACTTAATATAATTAATACAAATCATGTCAAAGGGTTTTTCACCTTTACTAATCTTTACTAATATGTACTTTTAATGCTTTAAATTTCATTTACAATTATTTTCTTTACATATAAGCTAAATGGAAACAACACATTAATGTTTACTATGCATCCACGTACATTATCTCTCTAAAAAAGAAAAATTAACATATTTTTTTCAATATTTATCGTGCAAGAAATTCTAAAAATCTAAAATTTATTCGAGATGATTTAAGGTTTAGGGTTTAATGGCAATTCTATATAGCTAGTTTAATGGCATTTTCAGGAGCGCATGTTCATTTACAAATTGGTATATAGAACAAAAATATTGTTTTTTTTAAAAAAACTTTTTATTAATAACTCACACACCCTACATATGTCAATAAGGTTTGATCTCATGACCTCAAAGTTGTCAGTTAAACACATTAATCAGCCAAGTCACGGCTCACCGACAACAAAAATATTGTTGAAATTAAGTTTGTGTTATTCTATATAGCTAGCAAAATTGTGTTGTTGCTAAAAAGTTACTGAAAATAAATTTAATTTTTTATTTAATAAAATTTGACATTTCTAAGTGAGAATGTCTGGCTACGCCACTGTCATTGGGCAAGCTCTTTCTAATTTTCCCCATCAATTTTTTTTTCTGTTTACTTTCTTTTTTATTTGCTATTTACATCACAATTGCGTGACTAGGTGAGTGGAATGACTAGTCTAGTTTTTTTATTGTTTCATTGAATGCCCGCTTCTTTCTTCTGTTGAAAATTTTTAGGTAGAAACTTTATGTTAATATCAAAGTTGCAATATCCATGATATCTCCAGCATTTGTTTCTATTGGTCAAAGGTATTGTCACATGTTACGCATGTCTTACATATGAATCTCTTTCTTTTGTTTAGAGCTCTATTTTATCAATAGGTCGTCACTCAAATTAGATGTATAATTAGGTTTCTTCCCATTTGTCACCCCACAAACCACTTTACTTATCTCACACGTTATTGATTTATTAAATGACTAATATACTTTGATATAAAATTACAACAAGAGACAATAAGTTGTTATAAAATACAATTTTTTTTTAGATAAACACATATTACATAAACCTTAACCCAAAATTTATCATATTCAATCTTTTTATGAAGTCTGAAGAAGACACTAACATTCAATTGAAGATGAAGTGAACTGTTTGCATTTTTTTCTTCTTTGTTGATGATTCATCTATCCATTTATACTTATTATTTATTATATCGATTTTGTATGTAAATTTTCATGTCTAGTCGCTTACTTATATATATTCAATTGTTTTTTTCATCGGTGTCAGAGTCAGAACTTTTTCTCAGTAGAGTTTACATACATTGTGCATTTTAATATCAACGGATACTAATTAGTTGTTAAGTTTGAGAGTTTTTTCTTGTTCTGTAATTGAGATTTAAACTGTAATGTGATTTTTATTGTTCAGTTTGTGATTCCACTTACCAAAATGATATTAATCTTATGGTTTTCTTCAATTTCAATTTGTTTTTAGAGTTCGATGACTATTGAAAAAGGCTGATATTGTGTGTATTGCAAATCGGTGAATAAAATAAATATAAAATTAAAAAATATATAGGCCGGGTGAGAAGAGATCAAATGTAGGGTGAACAAAGCAAATCTGAAATTGAAAAAAATATATGTATGGTGAAAAAAGAATTTAGTGTGAACAAAATAAAAATGAGAAAATGGTATTTTAGGTATTGTAAATGGGTGAACAAAGTAAACTTACAATTAAAAATATATACATGGGGTGTGAAGAGAACGTGGGGTGAACAAAATGATTTGTGTGGTGACAATAGACGCGCTCTTTCTTTATTATGGGTGATCAGGTTCCATAATATTTGATTAAAAAAGGTTCCATAATATAAGAATTAAAATTTTAAAAAACACAGAGATCCCCATCTTGATGCAGGCCAAATCCATCCTACCGGCTCGTGCCGTCAATTATGACTTTTGAAGAGATAGCTACCTAGATGATCTTACTGTTCTTCTTACCCAAGTACTCTACCAACAACACTGTAAGTCAAAGATTGCTTTTTACTTGCTCGCCAAAAAAAAAAAAAAAAAAAAATTGCTTTTACTTGGTCATTTGGGATTGATACAAAGAGGAGTTGGTGATGAAGTCTGAACATGTATCATCCTTATAATCAAACTTGAGCTTGATTATATTATCTCCCTACAAAGAGTTCTCAACTGGAAGTAGGTAGATCATCGATGATCAATTACAGATAATGACTTTACTTGTTTTTCTAGCTAATTCTAAGCAAGGGGAGACTAGTTATTCTTTATCTTCCTATTTGATGAAAGCGAAAAAATGAAAGAAACACCATGAGTTCTTGGTAAGTGGTGTGGTGGTGGTTGGACTATACAAGCACAACTCTCTAATACCCAAAAAAGAGGAGGAAGGTTTCTTACAAGAAAATATGTATAAAATAGATGGAATCATTGAAAGCGAAGCTAGGTAGGTTTATAAACACTAAAGACCAAGAAATAAAAGGTGTATAAACACTAGAAAACAACAACTTGGATTCATAGTTGACATAGCTAAAGATGGGAGCCTTGACCAGATTGTATGTATAGTTTTTGGCTTCACGTCGAGTATATATAAAAATGTGAACAAAGAATGATACTTGGGCTGGAAGCAATATCAAAGTACATAAATGTGTTTACAGCTCTCAAAACAGTGCATCATTTGTATCGAAAAAAACACAGTGCAGCATCATCATCTTCCACTAAAGGAGCCGTTAGTCAAACACCCACAAAACCCCGGAAGCTCGTGGCTTCGTGGGTTTCGAGTTCAAGTACCACCCTTTTGGTTTCTGGTAAAATAATCTTTCTTAAAGATCTTGTTTTTCTCTCTTCTTTTCTTCTTCTTTCTCTTTGTTAATGGCATATGGGTCTTGCAAACCGTGCCGGTACTTTGCTGTTAATGATGGACCGTCGTTGATTTGGATTGGCATTCTCAGGGAGTTGCATGAGATTAGATTCTGTCAGCAACAGAACAAAGTACACCCTTTTTGATGTTTCAAAGTCCAGGCTGTTTGTGTTCCATTTCTGTAATAGATCAATCAAGTAGAGACCCATTTCTGTTTGGGTTCAACAATTGTAAATGGACCTGATTCTAGTTTTGGCTCTAACTTTAAGAACAAGAAGATACCCATTTCTCTAATTGTAGATTAAGCTCAACTATGTCTGATTGCTCTGAAGCTTCTGCAGTTCTTGGCTTTGGTGATTATTATACTGCCTTGTGTTGCTTGTCTGCATGTGTGTTGCGACTTTCCTGGAAGTTAACTTAGTTCTGTAACTTCTAAGCTTGTTTTCTCACTTCTGTGTTTGTATTCTTGAAGGTTTGGGATTTTTAGCAGTGTTTGTTTCTTTTGTTGTCCACTGAATGCTTCAATCAGTCATCTTTTGTATTTAAAACTCTGAGGCCTGCTTGTTGGTTTGGAAGTAGTCATGTCCTGGCTAAACACTCTTTGTAATTTTATCTTTTTGTCGCTCCTGATCTAACTATATTCCTCTTATACATAGCCGGCTTGACTTACTGTGTTAATAACGAACTTGTGCTTCTGCAGGTGCAGATTGAGGTATAAATAGTCCGAGGAAAGTTATACCTGAAGATTGAGACAACTAGTCTTGGAGTTGGTGACATGGCTGATGAGAATGGTGTCAATGGTGATACCAATAGTCATGAAAACCATGCCGAAGAAGAGAAAAGCTCAGCCCCCATGAATAAGGATCAGCCAGCCTCATCAGATAGCAATGGAGATGAGAAAGTTGAAAAGATTCCTTTTTCCAAGCTATTCTCCTTTGCAGATAAGACTGATGTTATCTTGATGGTTGTTGGCACAATTGGTGCCGTTGGGAATGGTTCTTGTATGCCTCTCATGACGGTTTTGTTTGGAGAGATGATAGATTCTTTTGGATCTAATCAAAATAAAGACGTCGTCGCAGTTGTTTCAAAGGTAAGCTTATTCTGAACAAGCTGATTATGTTTATCAATGGTTCTTGTAGGAACTACTTTGCTGCACAACTGTAGCAGACTTTAGCTAGTTCATTTGATAATTGATAAACAGTTTGGATATGTCAAGTCTTTAATATGGACATGCTGATAATTAATTACCTTGACAAATTAGGTCTCTCTGAAATTTGTTTACCTGGCTGTGGGGGCAGGTGTTGCAGCATTTCTTCGTAAGTACATCTCATATTCATATTCACACAAATGTTTTTGATCAATGCATAGAAGTTGCATGTATTAGGAACTTTAAACTGATGGTAAACCCCGTTTTCTTGTTTGTCAGAGGTGTCTTGCTGGATGGTCACAGGGGAAAGACAAGCTGCAAGAATTAGAGGCATGTATTTGAAAACAATTTTGAGACAAGATGTTGCTTTCTTCGATATGGAAACAAACACTGGAGAGGTTGTTGGGAGAATGTCTGGTGACACTGTTCTCATACAAGATGCCATGGGGGAGAAGGTACATCATTTTTCACACCATATTGAAAAAAAATTCTTCCTTAATTTACTGTACTCATTGGGTTAATTCATTTGCTTGTTCGCGCAGGTCGGAAAATTCTTACAGCTGATGTCAACATTCATTGGAGGATTTATAATAGCATTCATCAAAGGGTGGCTTCTCACTCTTGTCATGTTATCCTCTATTCCTTTGCTTGTGGCAGCTGGTGCATCAATGTCCATCATCATAACCAAGATGGCATCCCGTGGACAAACTGCTTATGCAAAAGCAGCAAATGTAGTTGAACAAACAATTGGGTCCATTAGAACCGTATGTCACATTTACCTTATTAACTATTGGTAGAATTGCTGTTTAGTTGACCAAAACAATGATCTCCACCATTTGTTTCCTATGTAGGTCGCATCATTTACTGGTGAGAGGGAAGCTATAACTACTTATAGTAAATATCTTGTAGATGCTTACAAATCAGGTGTTCATGAAGGTTCAGCTGCTGGAATAGGTCTTGGCTTGGTTATGTGTGTTGTGTTCAGTACATATGCCTTGGCTGTATGGTTTGGTTCAAAGATGATAAGGGAAAAGGGATATACTGGAGGTGAAGTACTGAATGTGATTGTTGCCGTGTTGACTGGATCTATGTAAGCACCGCTGTTATGTTTGAATTTATAAACCCACACATGTATTGGTCTGTTTTCTGATATAGTTCTTGCTTTTTGTAACTATATGGATAACTTAGGTCTTTAGGGCAGGCATCACCATGCATGAGTGCATTCGCTGCTGGTCAAGCTGCAGCCTATAAGATGTTTCTGACTATTAGTAGGAAGCCAGAGATAGATGCTTATGATGAAAAGGGCAAGATTTTGGATGACATTTCAGGAGACATAGAGTTGAGGGATGTTTATTTCAGCTATCCAGCCAGGTTGGATGAGCAAATATTTGACGGGTTCTCTCTTTGTATCCCTAGTGGCACAACAGCTGCTTTGGTTGGTCAAAGTGGAAGTGGCAAGTCAACAGTCATCAGTCTGATAGAGAGATTTTATGATCCGCGAGCTGGTGAAGTTTTAATAGATGGCATAAACCTGAAGGAATTTCAGCTTAAATGGATTCGGAGTAAAATTGGGCTTGTCAGTCAGGAACCTGTTCTGTTTGCATCCAGCATCAAGGAAAATATCGCCTATGGAAAGGATGGTGCTACCACTGAAGAGATACAAGCAGCAGCTGAACTTGCAAATGCAGCTAAATTTGTTGATAAATTGCCTCAGGTTCTAATTAAGCTCGATATAGTTCATTTTTAATTCACTTCAGTAATCATCTGCATTACAAGAATTTTTGTTCACTTGAGATTTTATTTTGTTCAGGGACTTGACACCATGGTTGGTGAGCATGGAACTCAGCTGTCTGGTGGGCAGAAGCAGAGAATCGCTATTGCAAGAGCAATTTTGAAAGATCCAAGGATTTTACTTCTGGATGAAGCTACTAGTGCACTTGATGCAGAATCTGAGAGGGTAGTTCAAGAAGCACTGGATAGGATTATGGTTAACCGAACTACTGTTGTTGTCGCTCATCGTTTGAGCACAGTGAGGAATGCAGACATGATTGCTGTCATCCATAAAGGAAAGATGGTTGAAAAAGGTATTCTACTTTATGAAGCTATATTACAGAAAGCCATATATGATTCTCACAGATTAATTAGACAGGGCTAATCATGATTTCTGCACATCAACTTAGATATTATATTCTTGTACTATTAACATGCATTGCTTTTGCAACTGAAACATACCCATATAATCTCCATGCATTAGTCATTGTGCTTCTTGATCAAGTCCAGAAAAATTTGGATTCCTTCTGGCTCCCAAGGAATTCTTTTATCCTATTTCTGAGCTATTAACTTCTTTTACAATCAATTAACATAATCTTTTTGTCTGTTCATCAGGTTCTCACTCAAATTTACTCAGAGATCCTGAGGGAGCTTACTCTCAGCTTATACGCTTGCAAGAAGTAAACAAGGACTCAGAACAAATGCCAGAAGACCAAAGCAAACCTGAAATAACTCTGGCATCTCTTAGACAGTCGAGTCAAAGAGCATCGAGTCAAAGACTTTCGTTTGCACGATCTTTAAGTAGAAATTCTTCTGTAGGAAATAGCAGCCGTCACTCATTTTCAGTCGCATTTGGTTTACCCACAGGACTTGGCGGCATTGGTGTCCAAGATGCTGCATATGAAGAAACAGAACTAGCACCAGAGGAACCTCCAACGGTCTCACTCCGCCGCCTTGCTGCCCTCAACAAACCTGAGATTCCAGTTCTTATTATTGGAACTATAGCTGCAATCATCAATGGTGTTATACTTCCAATATTCGGTGTGCTCATTTCCAGGGTTATAAAGACTTTCTATGAACCACCTAATCAACAGAAGAAAGATGCAGCATTTGGGCAATAATATTTATGATCCTTGGTTTGATATCATTCGTGGTGATCCCAGCGCGAGGGTATTTCTTTTCAGTAGCTGGCAGTAAGTTAATTCAGCGTATCAGATTATTGTGTTTTGAGAGAGTGGTTCACATGGAGGTGGGATGGTTTGATGAGCCTGAGAACTCAAGTGGTTCAATTGGTGCAAGGCTCTCAGCAGATGCAGCCACGGTGAGGGCCCTAGTTGGTGACGCTCTGGCTCAGATGGTTCAAAACTTGGCAGCTGCAGTTTCAGGTTTAGTTATTGCTTATATTGCATGTTGGCAGCTGGCATTTATTATCCTCGCACTGCTTCCTCTCATCGCAGTTAATGGATATGTACAAATAAAGTTCATGAAAGGATTCAGCGCTGATGCAAAGGTACATCTAAAGCTCCCACAAATTTGTTAGTGACTAGTTCTAAATGAGTAGCTCTTTAGTTTTGCACCAAGATATCTAACTAAATGGCTGCAGATGATGTATGAGGAGGCGAGCCAAGTTGCTAATGACGCAGTTGGAAGTATAAGAACAGTTGCTTCTTTCTGTGCTGAAGAGAAGGTAATGGAACTATACAGAAGGAAATGTGAAGGCCCTATGAAGACAGGGATAAGACAAGGCTTGATCAGTGGAATAGGATTCGGGGTATCTTTCTTCTTTTTGTTTTGTGTCTACGCAGCCAGTTTCTATGCGGGAGCTCAACTCGTGAAGGCTGGCAAAACAACATTTTCCGATGTTTTCCAAGTACTTACTCCCTCCATATTGTCAATGCCAATCAACTCTTCTTTATCATGGATGTACTAGATAACTTCGGGGATATCTAACTGATTCAGATGTGTATTTGTCTTGCAGGTTTTCTTTGCTCTCACCATGGCAGCTACCGGAATTTCTCAATCAAGCTCCTTTGGCCCCGATTCTGGTAAAGCCAAATCTGCTGCTGCTTCCATATTTGCAATAATAGACCGGCCATCAAAGATAGACCCAAGTAATGAGTCTGGCACGAAAATTGATGGTGGTGTGAAAGGGGAGATTGAACTACGCCATGTAAGCTTTAGGTATCCATCTAGACCAGATACCCCTATCTTCCGAGACCTCAATTTAACTATCCGCTCTGGCAAGGTAAAATCATAAATAGAAATATATTTTACTTCTTTTTCTTCTTTTAGGTTCCGGAAGTTAGAGCTAGAACAAACACCAACATGCATCTTATTTGATTACTTGATGTTCAAGTTAACAACATATTTATCGACTATATTGTGAATCTCTTTCTGCAGACTGTTGCCCTGGTTGGTGAAAGTGGGAGCGGAAAATCAACCGTTGTTGCACTGTTGCAAAGATTTTATGATCCAGATTCAGGTCGTATCACACTTGATGGAATTGAACTTGGAGACTACAACTTGAAATGGTTGAGGCAGCAGATGGGACTCGTGAGCCAAGAACCTGTTTTATTTAATGACACCATTCGCGCCAACATTGCATATGGAAAGGAAGAAACTGCAACTGAGGCAGAAATAATAGCTGCATCAGAGTTGGCCAATGCCCACAAGTTCATCAGTAGCTTACACCAGGTCAGACGAAAACCATTTAGTTATGCATAATGATTTTGAGTCTTCATATTAAAACTGTGCATATAAAGATGACTATCTAGTAGATGATTCATGTTAACATTCCGGACACACAACACATACAATTATACAAACGCATAAATCAACTAAATATTGCATTTTGTTGCAGGGCTATGATACCATAGTTGGAGAACGAGGAATCCAGTTATCTGGGGGGCAGAAGCAACGTGTAGCCATTGCGCGTGCTATAATCAAGAGCCCCAAGATATTACTGTTGGATGAAGCTACGAGTGCACTTGACGCCGAATCTGAGAGAGTGGTTCAAGATGCATTAGATCGAGTCATGGTGAACCGGACTACAGTGGTTGTGGCTCATAGACTGTCCACAATCAAGAATGCTGATGTGATTGCAGTGGTTAAGAATGGAGTTATAGTAGAGAAAGGGAAACATGACAATTTGATTAATATCACCGATGGGTTTTATGCATCCCTAGTTGCTCTTCACATGAGCTCTTCAACTGCATGATTAACCTTGTTATTCTTTTTGTAGTTGAAAACTTCTTGTTTGGTAAAAAGTATATCCACCTTTTTTCACCACGGAACACCCAAATAGGCAAATTAGAAAAGATATATATAGTGATTGTTTTTTGTTTCTTTGTTTTACTATGTTACTTTTGTATATCAATTCTATTTACAGTTCTAATTTCTGTTTAATGTACTTTGAGTGAATAAGATATATAGTAGGAAAGTAAAATTGCAGATACCTTTTGGCTGTTGGAGATTTCAACTATATTGACTCTTTCCTCGTATGATCTGAATGTTTTACTTCATTTCACTAAATTTCTCCCAAGTATTCCAAGAACTTCTAACTAAACCTCTACGAAACCAGTGAATTATAGTATTTGCTTCCCTGAGTTCCTACAGTTCAAACCGCTCAAAGTACATGAGCCAACACTAATTCCAGATGAAGCAGATTGAAGTGAATCAGATTTTGATTGATACAGAGGTAGACTAAAGAAGATTTAAATGGAGAAGATGAATATATTTCACTAACTGTGTTGTAAATTTACAGAGGTAGGTACATATAGAAGAGCAGGAAACAAGCTAAGAAGCACAACATCCTATCTACCAGCAGTTCCTTACATTCTGCCTATAAATCTGGATCTACACATTTACACATGCTGAAGAACATGGAGGATCCCTAAAACAAGGGTCAATGACAGAAGGATTGAGAGGAGATGTGTATCACAAGTAAGCTGATCTCAACATAGACTAATTCCAGACATAAGTCAACTCGCTTGACTTGATCTTGAATTTATCCAACTCGTGTATCAAGCTAGTTTATTTGATGTATTGGTTAGTATGTACGTAACTACGTACCATAGAAGAATGCAAGGTTATTTTCATTAAGACTATAAAAAAAATAAAAAAAAGTTATTTTCATTAAGTAATGAAACAAGTAGATGTAAATGGTCAGTAATTACTAGTAAAGTTTAACTGAAAATCTTTCAGTGATTAACATAGGAGAGACTAAGTCACTGAGTTACACAGGCATGTTGGATGAACTGGCGTAACTATTTTATCTCAACTTGTATTAGATTTGAAGATTGAAGGGGTGGATTTAAATCCTGTAAAGTCTTTTTGTTTTTTTATAAGTGAACCCAATTTATTAGTGCCGAATTGCAAAGCAAGTTCAAATCTGTCACAAATAAAGCAAACAGAGTGGGAAATCCCACATACAAAGTGGAAGAAATGTGTGATGATATTCATCAGTTGCGTGCTTCTTTCTTTCCGGGAGAAACGAGGAAAAGAAAAAATTACATTGGCGCAGCAAGGAGTGGTGTCTTACCAAAGATGAAGGGGACATGGGGTTCAAGTGCTTGTCTTACTCTTGATCATGCAAAGCAAGGGTGAAGGCTGGTATCAAATCCAACTCACCTGTGGCAGATTTTAAACGCTAAGTACCACCCTTATACTTCTTTCGAGGCAGCCGGAGTTAGGGAACTCCCCTTCCTTCTCTTGGCTTAAGTATCAGTGCTCGGAGCTGAAGAGCAATGGCGAATAGGAGATGGGACTCAGATTCACATATGGAGAGACAAATGGACAAATGACCCTACTCTTAGTTCATTGGCATGGCTTACTGAGTTTAACCAAGCCAGGCAGTTTCTAGCCGCATTTGCTATTCCAGTAACACTGGTTGCTGCACAGGTTGAGCTTTTAGCCATCAGAGAAGGACTCAAGTTGTTAATGACAATGAATGTATCCAAGGCTGTAGAAAAAGATGAAGAGAAAAAGAAAACTCTTGTATATTTTAAACATTTAGGTTACAACCAAGTATATATATACAGCCTAGCCATACCTAGTCATACTCATGAGTCATGACTATTGACTTCCTTACAGAGTAAGGTGGATGTCTTACTTACACAAGGTATGGTGCAGTCAACATGCTATACCATACTTTATTGTAGAGTAGGTAGGGTGATAAGCACTACACCATACTTTCTCTATTGACTATATATTTCTATATATTTCAATACTCCCCCTCAAGCTGGATCAAGGATATTGACTGATCCAAGCTTGGATAATAACTGATGGAATTGAACAGAAGGCAGAGCCTTTGTAAAAACATCAGCAAGTTGATCTTGGCTTCGAGTATATACTGTGGAGATAACCTTGCTTTGAACTTGCTCTCGCACATAATGACAATCAACTTCAATATGTTTGGTCCTCTCGTGGAAGACCGGATTTGAAGCAATGTGCATTGCAGCTTGATTGTCACAAAATAGTAACATAGGATGAGACTGAGAGAATCCTAGATCAGCTAGGAGATATTTTAACCAGATTAACTCACAAGAAGTTGAGGCCATTGCTCTGTACTCTACTTCTGCACTTGAGCGAGCAATCACGTGTTGTTTTTTGCTTTTCCAAGTGACTAGATTTCCACCAACTAGAGTACAAAATCCAGTTGTAGATTTTCTATCAAGCTTGTTCCCAGCCCAATCTGCATCAGTAAATCCTACAATGTTGCTATGACAATTCTTCCTCATCAGAATACCTCTGCCTACAGATCCCTTGAGATATCTCAACACTCTTTTAACAGTGAGCATATGAGATTTGGTAGGAGCATGCATGAATTGGCTAATGATACTCACTGCAAAGGTGATATCAGGCCTAGTAATGGTGAGGTATATGAGTTTCCCAACCAATCTTTGGTACTCATGGATGTTTGGAAGAGATTCACCTGCTGCATTCATTTGGAACTTGCAATCTAGAGAAGTGACACAAGGTTTACTTTCAGACATATCTACTTCTTGAAGTAGATCCAGAAGATACTTTCTTTGGTTTAAGAACAAACCCTTCGTGGAAGTGGCAATTTCAATGCCAAGAAAGTATTTCAACCTTCCGAGATTTTTGATGGCAAAAGTCTGATGTAAAGACTGCTTGAGAAGATTAATTTCTTTCAAATTGTCACTAGTAATGATGAGATCATCAACATAGATAAGAACACAAAGTTTACTTGCAGATCCTTTCTTGATAAATAAGGATGAGTCTGCATTGCTTCTTTTGAATCCAGAGGTTTCCAACACAGAGCTGAGTTTTGAATACCAAGCTCGAGGTGATTGTTTTAAGCCATAGATAGCCTTATGTAGCTTACAGACCTTGTTAGGAGTGCCTTCTTGTGGATGACCAGGAGGGAGCTGCATATAAACTTCTTCTTCTAATTCTCCATGTAAGAAAGCATTTTTCACATCCATTTGAAACATAGGCCACTCATGGTTCACTGCTATTGACAACAACACCCTCACAGTATTCATCTTTGCCACGGGAGCAAATGTCTCCCTGTAATCCACTCCATAAGTTTGAGTAAAACCCCTTGCCACTAAACGAGCTTTATGTCTCTCAATTGAGCCATCAGATTGGAATTTGGTTTTGAAGATCCACTTACTCCCTACAACTTTCTTCTCAGCGGGAAGTGACACCACACTCCAAGTTTTGTTTCTATCCAACACTTGTAACTCTTCTTGCATAGCCTTTTTCCAGGTTGGTTGAAGGTTTGCTTCTTGAAAAGTTCTTGGTTCACTTTCACTTGAAATGTTAGAGAGAAAGGCATCATTCGATTTTGACACTTTGTCGTAAGAAAGAAACTTTTTGATTGGATACCTTGCAGCAAAGGTCTTGTAATTGTCCCACTTTGATGGAGGTTTCCTAATTCGAGTAGGATACCTCCTTTGAGGTTGAACCTCAACAACCTCTTCTTCAATCTCTTCGTCAACATCTTCTTCAACATCTTCTTGTGTTGCTTCAGCAGGCAACACCACTTTATGTTGTTCTACACACACATCATCATTTTGAGAATCTAGTGTAGGTGGAGAATCTGGTATAACTGTAGCAGTAGGAGTAGGTGTCTTTCCTAAAGGAGTAGAGGAAGGAATAACTGCTGCATCATTCATGATAAGAGTTGGAAGAGGCAATGAAATAAAATCACTGAAGAACTCTCCTTGAGTGGAAACTTCTGGTCCGCTAAAGAAGGGAGATGATTCATCAAATCTAACATCTCTAGAAACCACCAGCTTTCTGGTTTTTGGATTATAGCATTTGTAACCCTTTTGAGTCGTGGAGTAACCCAAAAACACACATTTGGCAGCCTTGCATCCAATTTGTCTCTATGTATTGCTTGGATGTGAACATAACAAACACATCCAAAAATTCTGAGATGAGATAACTCACTTTTCCTCCCTTTCATAATTTCAAAAGGAGACTTCATATGCAAAACTCTGCTAGGAAGTCGATTGATAAGATGTGTTGCAGTAAGGATGCCTTGAGACAAAAACTTCTTGGGAACATTCATTTGAAACAGCAAAGCTCTAGTTTTGTTCAACAAATCCCTATTTTTCCTTTCAACAATGCCATTTTGCTGTGGAGTTCCAACACAGCTTGTCTGATGTATAATGCCATGATTGCTCATATATTGTGTCATATTTTTAGACATATACTCAGTGTCATTGTCTGATCTTAAAATATGAATTTTTGAAGAAAATATGTTCATGACAAGATTATGGAAGTCTTGGAAGACCTTGAAGAGATCGCTTTTGAATTTTAACAGATAAACCCAAGTAACTCTAGAATAATCATCAACAAAGGTAGCAAAATACTTATAACCATCCCATGAATCAAGGGGGCTGGACCCCAAATATCTGAATGAACAATTTCAAACATTTTACAGGCTCTAGAAAGAGATACATCAAAAGGAAGTTTAGAAAATTTTGCTATTTGACAAATCTCACAAATAAGAGAACTTTTACAGAAACTAGGAAACAAGGTAGACAAAATAGTTTCTGAAGGATGTGCAAGACGCTGATGCCACAACTTGTGCTATTGATCTTGGTTTAGGCTGGTTTGGAAGACTCTTGGAACATTAAGGCTTTTGGATAGGTAATATAGCCCATTTAGGTAAAAACCTTCACCAATCACCTTCGAAGTTGCTAGATCCTGGAAAACGACTTTGTGAGGATAGGAAATAGCTATGCACTTGACAGAATTTGTAATTCTTCCCACAGACAATAATTGAAAAGGAAACGAAGGAACATATAGGGCTGTGGATTCAATGTCTTTTGACAACAAATTGATTTTCCCTTTTCTTAACACAGCTACTCCCTTCCCATTAGCAACTGACACAGTAGAAGGTTTTGAAAATTTTTCAAATTCATGATGATTTGAATTTTTATTTGTCATGTGATCAGTGGCACCTGAGTCTATAATCTAAAAATCATGCATAGTATTGACATTAAGAGCAGTAGAGAACGCATTAAGGATACCTGGAATCTCATCCTGAGATAGTCCATCAGTTTCAGCTAAAAAACCAGCAAACTTTCCTAGGAGCGCAGCTTTGTTTCCCTCCTCATTACTTTCATTTCCAACCTTCTTCAGTTGAAGGTAAGCTGCAAACTCATTTATCAATGCAATAGGATTTGTGGTGAAATCCACTAATCCTTCATTAGCAGCTGCATGGTTGGCCTTGAAAGTGTGGCTAGGTGTTGGCTTTTTCTGGAAACTCTTAGCTTCCTTTGAGAACCTTTGCTCCTTATCAAACTTTGGCTTTAGCTCGGGATGCAGAATCCAGCAAGTGTCCTTCAGATGCCCTTGATGCTCACAGTAAGTACACCATAGATCAGGCCTCTTCCCTTTATACACCCTATGCTCAGCACTTCTGGAGGTTGAAGCAAAAGCTTTTGATTCTAATGCAGTGGCTTTGGTATCTGCATTCATGACTTTCCTTCTCACTTCCTCCCATTGAATGGTAGAGCATATGCTAGTCAGGGTTGGTAGCTCAGAACTCATGAGAATATGACTTCCTAAGTCTTCATATTCTAGTCCCAAGCTGGCTAGCAATTGGAAGATTTTATCTTCTTCTGCTCTTTGTCGCAGCTCCTTGGCAACAGTAGTGTGAGGTCTATAGATGTTGAGCTCGTTCCACTTGCTTTACAACCTTCCAAGGTGCTGGATGAAGGAGTTACCTTCTTGCTGAAGGTTGGAAATGTCTTTTTGGAGTTGGAAAACTCGAGCAGCATTGTTTTGATTTCTATACATCTCTTCTACAGCCTTCCAAAGATCCAGGGTTGATTCCGAGAAACTGAAAATATCAGAGATAGCAGGTTCCATGGAGTTGAGAAGCCAAGACATAACGAGCAGATCTTTGGCAAGCCAAACCTCATATGCGGGAGTGAGTTGCTCAAGAGGTTGAACACTTCCATTGATGTGTCCAAGCTTTGACTTCCCTCCAAGTGCAAGAGATATAGCTCTTGACCAAGAGAAATAGTTGTACTCATTGAGTAAGACAGATGTGAGACGAAGATTGGGATTACCTTCAACCTCAGTTGAGACAATTGTAGAAACAGATGAAGAAATAGAAGAATCTTGTTCCTCTGTCATTGTTGCTTGGAAAGAACCACAACAATAACAAGATCACAAGAAAACAGTAAGAGATGGAAACACAGAAGAAAGAACTCTATCGTTCTTGCTCTGATACCATGTAGAAAAAGATGAAGAGAAAAAGAAAACTCTTGTATATTTTAAACATTTAGGTTACAACCAAGTATATATATACAAGTCTAGCCATACCTAGTCATACTCATGAGTCATGACTACTGACTTCCTTACACAGTAAGGTGGATGCTTTACTTACACAAGGTATGGTGCAGTCAACATGCTACACCATACTTTACTGTAGAGTAGGTAGGGTGATAAGCACTACACCCCATACTTTCTCTATTGACTATATATTTCTATATATCTCAATAGGCTGTAGAAGAAACAGACTGCTTGGAAGCAGTAATGGACATTGCATCTGGTAACCATGCTGCTGTTTGGAGGACCATGCTACAAGATCTTTCAATGGAGTGGCACATAGACGAGCATAGCTGTCAAAGCTGAAAAATAGGTGCTTCTGGTTTACAGATCCCCCAGAATGCATTAGAGATGTTATGCATTTTGATAGTAAGCTCTCTATTTTATAAATTTCGCGAGCAGTGTACATGGTCTTTTCCCGTTTAGCTATAGATAGAGATATTCTCAACTGAGCTATAGAAGCATAGATAGCCATGATGTTATTTGGTTGATGATGACAAAAAAAGACTAATTAGAGATTATGTTAGGATGGTCAGTGTACACTATTAAGCAACAAGAATGGTTGTTTGCAAAGATGGCTCTATAATTTCTAGATAATCCTAAGCCTTTCCTTCCCATATCCCATACCAACTCAAGCTAGGGTGCTCAGTGTTCATGGCTTCATGCTCTTATTTTGACTTGCTATGCATTTTCATGAAGTGCTTCTTTGTACTCCAGAGGACAAAAAAAAATGCAAGCGATATGTATCCAAAACTTCACGAGTATGATGAAACTTAGTAAAAGTAAACAAATTTTAGAGGGATATAGGGGGATTTGACAAGTTAGTCACTCCTAAAGGTAATCCTAGCCACTTTCCTACCACAGCCTCCCAAGTTTTTTTTTTTTCCGAAGACTTATGAACAATGGCACAACTAGCATTGTCCAATACTACGATCATCAAGGCCAACAGTGTAACTAATAAACAAACTTGCACCACCAACAACCTGATTCAACACAACTGAGCCAGAGGCTCCACAATCATAAAAGCTAACACAACTTAACTAGTAAAAAGGATAGGAGAGTAGTGATCTCCAACCCAGCTGGGAGACTAATTACTCCTTACCGATTTCCAAAACTGCTGGATACTGTTAAGAGCCAGTAACTTCCAAACAGCTACGATCATTCTTGGTGAATTTGTGACGAATGCGACCAAGGGAACACATAAATATAACCATTCTTAGTTTCAAACAAAAAAATAAAACCATTCTTTACGTCGTTCGATCTGAACACCGAGAGCTAAAATACAGAGTGGCGCATATAGAGTGACACACAAAATACCAACTAAGGAAGCTTTAGCCCTTATAAGGTAGCCTATACCCTCAACCAACCTGGCAGCAAAACTTTCTTCTGACAAATGCAAAGGGAAGACAATATGACCCTAATTGCTAATATATCCAACCAATAAATTGCAGGATGAATAATGCAGCATATATGCTTGTTAAAGCCAAAGTATCCAACACATAATTCAAATCATGTTCATTCATGAAAATCAGTTCAAGTTACTTGTTTCCCAGGCCATTGAACCTAAACCTCTCATGTAGACCCATCCAACTATTTTCCAACAAACCTTCAAAACAGAAATGACTGAGATTATCAAAATCTAACTAGATAGTTTGTTTTAACCCAACCAGAATGACTGAAATATAAAGCAACCTAGTTGGACAGTGGACACTAGCTCATTTGTTTCTAATTTCAAGTTAAAGAGATTGAATACACACTCATCGGAACAGAGAAGAACAACAATATAAGTGTAGAGTAAAAAGCAGAACAAGAATGAAAGACAGATCGGTATATTGTAATCAGATGAAAACAAAACATAAACACACTGCCTATAACCTAAAACAACATAAATACCCACCAATTTTGAATATCATCATAAGAAAAGTGCAGCAACAAATGACATATGATAGTGTTAGAATATACAGACCATGACCCCAGAGCTCCATCAAATATTTTGGTAGAATCAGCGTATCATTAGAATCTATCATAAAAACTATGTACTCGCTCAGCTCAACTAACTCAAGCTCAATATTCCAAATTGTCATGATTAAAGCATATTTCTGCCAAGCCATGAGCATACACAACATTTCTGACCTATACCATTTTAATGCTCTGAAACTCACAAGCTTTCACTTAATCAAAACATACGGCATGCTAATTGCCAATAGTGCCAAACACTTGCATCAAAAACTTTGATCACTCATGTAACCCAAAGCTTACCCTTGCCACTGAGAAACCTTAACACTCAATGACAAAGTAGAATCAGCCAGCTGTTCAACATTTTCCGAATTCTTCAAATAGAAGTTTCAAAACACCCTAGGTAATATCAACATAAGACGAATGCTAACCACAAACAAGATACTTCTAAATACCAGAAGTTTTGATCTCACACCTCAAGAGTTGCACATAGCTAATCTATGAAGAACCTATATACCATATTAGCTCATCTTTAACACTACATGGCTACAACGTAGTCAAAGCCTCAAGAATGCCTTTATATGAAGAACCTATATACCATATTAGCTCATCTTTAACACTACATGGCTACAACGTAGTCAAAGCCTCAAGAATGCCTTTATATGAAGAACCTATATACCATATTAGCTCATCTTAACACTACATGGCTACAACATAGTCAAAGCCTCAAGAATGCCTTTATGGCTTTTCGAAAACTATAATACAATCTGCCTATCCCACAGGCAGACGCTGTGATTGCAGTTGTGCTCATCATTTAAATCATCCTTTTAGGAAGAATTAAGAATCATCAGAAAACCACATTGAGGATTGTATGCTAATGTTGCAACTTTTGGACGATACAACTAATATTCTGTCACAAGAATCAATCTGCGGCTGGGTTGAAAATGCAGTACGAGTTCTAACTAAAACCTAGGAGTATCATGTACATAGCTTAATCAAGCTTCCATTTTTGTAACATGATTTACTTGGAACAGATTACTCCAGTGAAAATTTTACATATGCACCTTTTCTTTATAACAAGCAATAACTCTAGACGTCTTCTAAGATGCTTAGAAATGGAGACCTGTTTACTAACCTATTTATACAGAAGATATGAAATAACTAGAGAACATATAGCAGACTTTACACCAGGACGAAAGTACGAAATTTCTTGCAATTTATAAGCTTAGAATGCCATTTGTCATCCTCATCTACAAATCCCCCATCCCCACCCACCCCATATGGCATATGCCACCCAGCAGCAAATATACACGTCAATAGACCAGCAACAGAATCTTGAAGAAAATATTCCTAGGAACATTAAGGTGAGCGAGTATAGTGGTTGGTGGTCCTGATAAAAGCCAGAGCTAAGGAGCTTAGGCTCCGATACATATTCTTACAAAGGACTGTCTATACATATCCACATAGTATAACAAAAACCAAACTTGAATATTAACAAATAAAGACAAGTATCTGCAAAAGGTTTGCTTATATAAGTTACTGAACTTAGCAACTACAACTTTCTTGCCTAGATGAGGGTTGAAGCTTATAAATGATTCTTTGAAAAGATCAAGGGATAAACCTGATGATATTGCTTCATGTTTAAAAAACAATACAGGAATAAAACCTTTATTGCAGAGTACTCATGAATGAGAGAACTATTTTTCTGCATTTTCAGTAACAAATAAAAAAATAAATGTGACATAATGAAATTTTTCTGTCATGTCTTTTTCAGAGTATGAATAACTAATCCATTTAGTTTCTTCTCACATCCATTCAATTCACCTAGTAATATGGTTGATCCAAGACAAGGTTATAACAATTTCAAATTCAAAAGACTTCTTTTGAATACAATTTTAAGTGGTATACTCGATGTCATTTCCTAAACTTTGTAGTCCTCTCATTTTAATTTAAAAAGCACTTTCGTCATAAAAGACTGTTGAGTGCTCGACAGTTCAGTTAATTTTTGGATATTGGATTAGGGCCTCTTTTTTATGTTCATGGAAAATGTAAACAGAATTTTCCTTAAGTAGCAACTTTCTAGGGCCTAAGGTAAATAATCTTAGCTTGAAAGAGATCTCTCACCGAAAGTGAAAAAATTTAGTCTTCGAGCAACAGCCTACCTCTATACTCCACCAAGGGCTAGCCTACCTCTAAACCGGAGATTTATTTAACTTATAACCCATTAACTACCAGATAAAAATCACCGATGAAGGTGATTGATGTACACTGATTCATGGAATCTATGATGACAGAAAAGCTTTCTCTGTTAAGATTTTTGTTTGTATGTTCTTTCTTCTATCTCAAGATGCACATGTAACATGAAATGACATCCTGAATCCTACTTTTATTATCTTGTCTACTCAAATCAAAAACCAATAGAAAAGATCATAAGTGAATCGATATTAACTCCTCCTTAAAGATAAGATTGAAGCTACAAGTCATCTTCACTGTCATCACTGTATGAAACAAGACCAGTCTTAGAAACAGCGCTAGAATTATCAGCATCACCCTCAGGTGTCCTCGTTACCTCTAAAGTTTTATCTGTATCGACATTAGCAGGTTTCACTGTGCTTGTAGCTTCTCCAATGCCCCCTTGATCAGTTTTAGCTTTCTTCGCTTGTGGCTTCATTTTAACAATCATGCCTAAAGGAAAAGCAGGTGGATTCCTCTTCCCGGTTGGTTTCGGCTGCTCCTGTAAGCAGATATCGATATTATCCACAATTGCAAAATAATGCCTTAATCTACTGGAACTAAATATTAGTGGATATTAGCAGCTCTCTCAAACATTATCATACTAACATACATGATATACCAACCTTGACTACCGGAACAGAAGGTATTTCCGTTAACTCTTGTACAATGCTCGACTTTGCTGCCACCGCTGCCTGGTAACAAAGACAGCTAGTTAAGAAGTATTCTGTTTTAAAAGAAGAATTTACTCTGAAAATTTACTGTATGGAAATAATAAAATGTCAAAAATAATCATTTTGCAGCATGCTCAAGTACAATGACATATACATGTTTATTAAATAAATGAGGCACTTCATAGGAAGTCATGTATTCTTCGTTCAGAATATGTACGTGAATGACTAATTCAAGTTGGAATAACCTTTGGAACATGATCACAAGGACCTATCCTAGAGATAAACTCTACCACTGAGAGGGAGGGGTTCCATCAGCAGATTCGGTTAGGCTGGGACTTCTTTTGATTAAGCTTTCCCACCCTGCTGCTTTTGCAGTCAAAACAATCTACTAAAAGGACAATAAATGGGAACTTTCCTTTGAGAACTTTAAAGCAGTGGCACTAACCTATCTTATCCTGATACCATATTGTATCTTTTTCCAGTCCTTCCTCCAAGGACCTATAGGTTCACATACTTGGCTTACGAAAGATATCCTCAAAAAAAGAAAAGGCACTACTTAGCCCTACATTTTCAGAGGTAAGCGGGTTAACAATCACTAGGACGAACAAACACAACTTCATAAAGCTTCTATGCCACGAAAGTGTTAAGGTAATAGCAACTCATAAGAATTGAGTCATTCTAGGGTGAATGAGAATAATTACAAAATACAAATCCTACAGTTGGAAATACTATTAAATTGGAGGTAAGCTAGCAATGATTGGAAAGATACCTGAAAGCTCAACAGTTGTTGTGCTTCCTCATCCGCAATCTGTCGTTCATATTCCTTCTTCGACTGCAAAACAATTTATAGTACAGAAATAACAAATGTTAAAACATGCACCAACTGCCTCAACAACCAAGTAAAATGTAACATGTGTCTTACAGTCTCCCACTGATCAAGAAACTCCGTCTCGTCATCATCCAGAGCTTTCGGGGGTCCTATAAACACCAAATGAAGTGAGTGAGCACAAAGCAACAGCAAAGAAATGCAAAATGTCAACCTCGCAATTTCAAAAACAATGATTAGAGAGGAAGACTCACTGTGCTTGAAACGTTCGTTGAACTCGGCATCCTTCTTGTCCTTATTTTCCTTGAGAATCTGCATTATTAATCATGAGGGCAGTGATAACAGAGATCAAAGTCAAAATCAAAATTCCAGAGAATGAAAGTAAAACCTCGAAAAGGGGTCTGTCGCGGTAGGCAGTACCATCCTCGACTCGTTCACCCCGGGTTTTCTTGGCTTGATCCAACTGCAAAACCATCACCAAAAACTGATTGATTTGGTATGAAATTTTAGGGTTTGTCTGAAAGAGATGAAGAGAGAAGCAAGTACCTGTTCCTCAGAAACGAAATTCATAAGGCGGGGGCGCGTGAAATCATCACCCATTTTCTCTGATAACAAGTGACGCTCCTCTCAGATTTCTCTCTGTCTCTTCCGCTTACCCGCGTAGACTGTTTTTCTTTTCTCCAGGGGACCTCTATGGCTCTATAGCATTCCTCCCTTTCTGTTTCTGTTTCTGTCTGTTTTCTTATACAACAAAATAAAATAAAGAGAAATAATTCTTCATCTTTTTTCATCAAATATTTTTGGTGCAAAACTTTATTATCAAGCTCTCGATATATTTAGCTATTTGATGAGAAATTTTTAAAACGGAGAATCACGTGACAATCTGATATGGTCTTACAATCTAATCAGATTTAGACATGTGGATTTTTTATAACTAAAATATAAACTAATATTTTCTATATTTTATAAAATGACATTCAATGGTAATTAGTGAGTTCATACAGGCCTAAGGTTTAAGGTTTTGTCAATTTAAAAAAAAAAAAAAAACCTAAATGGGCAGTAGAGGTCTCGCAGTTGTATACAAACAAAGAGAGGAACGGCGCAAACGAAGAAAAGGACGAAAACGTTACCCATTCGATCTCTTTTCTCTCCGCCCATTAGTTCATCTTCTTATCTGTTAGGTGCTAGAGGTTGTTGGTTGCTTAGTTGCTACTACCCAGTTTATGAAAGCAGGCTACGTGGTAGAGGTCTCCTACTTTTAAAGTTGTTAGTTTATGAAACAAGCTATCATTTTGTTTTTCTTTAATATTATGTTTTAGGTGCTAGAGGTCTGCTACTTTTAAAGTTGTTAGTTATGCATTTTTATCATTTGCATTTGACTTTCTTTAATGTTATTTCTTATGGTTATGCAATGGATTGAATTTAGAACATTATTTGGTAATGTAATGAACTTATTTCATATTAATTTTAGTATCTTTTTCATTTATTAAAAATACATAAATATATAATTATATTTGTCGTATCCAAGCCATGTGGGAAACTCAATTTTTGAGTTTTGTCATGTCCTGTCGCCGTGTCTGTGTCTGTGTCTGTGCCCGTGCAACTTCGGCTAATTCATATCTTGATTATGTAATTCAACTATTTTGAGCTATTGTTTTATACGTTTAGCAAAACTCTATATTATGCGGATATGGATTAAGCTATCAATGATTTGGCGAGGTAAGTGATCGGGTCTGAATCAAAAATTTATGTTAATAAACAAATACGGATTTAGGTCAATCCACTTCAAATCCGGTGCATTTACATGTCTACTCACCATGATCTGATGCTCGTCTTTACAAATGGAAATGTTAGGCTTACACTCTCACACTCACTTTGGGTGTGGATGAGTCGCAACTCTTGCAACATGTCTGCTCATAAGAGTTTGTATTTTATTTTCTCTTCTTACTACCCTCAAAGAATTGAAAAGTGAAGCCTGGAAAGAGAAGGTCATGGCATGGTGCTGACGTGTGATAAGTGAAGCCGTTGCCGGGAGTCGATATGATGAGATTGTCGATACCGAGTGAGGGATAAGCTATTGGGTTCCATGGGTGCCGGGAATAGACTGGAGCCGAGAGCGCTGCTTTTTTATGTTCTCTCCTTTGTTCCTTTCCTCCCTGTTTTTTTGTTTGTTTGAAAATGTTTTGCCTCCTACTAAACTGTTTATGCTCACCCGTTTAACTATTGTGCAGGTAAACAAGTTGTTGCCTTAAGGTTGTTATCGTATTATGATATGTGTGTAAGATTTGCTTCCGTAAAATAAGACTTAGACTCTAGTTAGCCTATTCTTGTAAATTTTGGTTTGATGATTTTATGTAATAAAGAATAAATGTTGAGATGTTTTTTTTTTCCAATTTCTTTTATATTCTGATTATAGAAATTTTATTAACACATTGTAAAATACTAGATACACATACTGACACGACCCACCCCGAATTTCACCCTAAACCTGAAGTAAATCGTGCGGGGACCACCTCCAAGGAAAGATTTACCGCAAAATTCGGTACAACCTTCCTTGGAAATGGACAACCCTTCCAAATCAAAAACCTGCAAACACTCCTAAAATTCTCAATCCACCTTTAACTTCTGGAGCCTTCGTGCTCCTCAAATACAATCACCACCAACAAGATAATAAACATTATCTAAGATAATATACATCCTCCGTCAAATATTCTAAAATATCAACAAGCCTTCACCCACAACCAAAAATATATACATTAAACTCAAGTATTCAGAGCTACTAGACACTAGCGGAAGTAAGAAAACACAGGTAGGTTAAACAGGTAACCTACTGGTGAAAGGTGGTGGAAATACGGGTGACTATGCCTCGTCTCCTACTAGATCTAATCCGAACTCTGCAGACTGAGCATTTTAAAACGAAGGGCCCAGGGGAAGACATTTAATAACATTAGAGTGAGTGGACAAAATAATTTAATAACAAAATATTTATGCATTTCCTTTTTAATTTCATAGAAAAATATATTGCATGCGGCAGCTCAAAAGCACTCAACTCAAAAACTGACAATTTCACGACTAGCTCCGGCTAGTCACCAACTCAAATAAAATGAAGCCTCTCAGGCTAAATTATATATAAACATATATGCGTATGTATTTACACTCCTCAGACTCCTTGTATGAATCCTAAGAATAATTTAGAAAAATAGAAATTCATACAAGGCTACAACGCTGGCGTCTAACGCTCACGTTGCGCCATAATGATATTTTTCCTCATTATGACCGAAAAGACGGTGGGTGTATATATATATACGCGCATATCCCCTATATAAATTATTATATTTATATAGGGCTACGACGATTGCGTCTAACGCTCACATCGCACCATAATGGAATTTTACCTCAGTATGGTGGAAAAACACATATAGATAGCTAGCATTTATTTACATACTATACTCATAAACATCCAAAATACATATCCATCGAAAATCTCATTTTCGAGATCTCTCCAAAGGAGAAAAAATTGTCAAATAGCCGAGAAATCAATAAGTCTCATCAGAAGAAATAAATAATCAATAAAATCATTTATCGCATGCTTTTTAATTAAAACAAAGGTCCACTCACAAATTAGGCCTAAGCCTGATGACGCTCCGAGGCTTCTTCTGATCGGGCCTCCTCACGTCCTATTCCAAATATATAATTAATTTCCCACTAAAAATCCAATATTTATACAAAATAGACAAAATTAACCGAGAGCCATAACCACGCTCATCATTGCCTAACTTCGATATTCTTAAATCGGAATAACCCAAACTTTAATACCATATTTGGTAGCCGTAAATACAACTTTTCCTAGAAATTGACTTAAATTCTACGGCCGGATTTTACATTATTTAACCGCCAAAATACCAAACTTCGAAAATTACCAAACCTATTCAAAACTCATCCAAAAATTCCACAAATCACTTCATTAAATTCCTCTAATTATTACACATTTAAAACCATACAAAACTCCAAAACGGCGCCGGCGCCGGCGCCGGCTCCGCGGGCAGCGGCGGCCGGAGGCCAATTCCGGCGACCTCCAATGGCTATGAAATTTTGACAGCATCTTCCTCTCAACATCCCAAACAACTTTCATAACTATCACTAAGTCCAATTTCAAGCCTAAATAGGGCAATCGAACAAAAACATCTTAAAATCCCTAGAGTTTCCTCCTTGAATTTCTCCTTACCTAGCTCAAGAGGGAGTGAGCCTTTTGGAGGGGTTGCTGCACGGGAGGAGAGCTACAAAACCGTACCAAGCTTGCCCAGATTGGTGGCCGGAGGAGGGCTTTAGGCAGTCGAACATTTCGGGCGGCAGCTCTCCCTCACGGCGACGCTAGGGAAGCTCTCGTCGGGCTAGAATGGAAGCTTGGAGGCCGACCTTTTGGGACTGGAGCGGCGGCGAACGGTGGCCGGACTGTGGCGGACGGGCGGCCAGAAAATTTGGCTGCGGGAGGGACTCGGGAGAGGGCTCGGGAGGGAGAGAGAGAAGATAGAGAGAGAAGAAATGGGTTTTGGGCCTCACCCATCCGGCCCAACTCCTCTATATACAACCCAATTCCAAAAATTAACACCCCTAAAAATAATACCCTAATAAAAATTACCTTTTACTAGCTAAAATTTACCATTTTTACCGTCGTTACATTTTTCTCCGACGAATAATCCTCTGAAATTAACCGTCACTCAAATCCCTCTGGGGACCAATTAAACTATAAATTCAATGACGGAGACGGTAAAATTCTTATTATAATCAAGCTAGTAAATAAGATAAAAATTTACGGGTCGGGATATGACACATACCCTACTTAATACACCATATATCTAATTTTTTACATTAACATTTTACTAGATACACAACTACAAACTTCCAAAACAATATACTGAGGTACAAATGGATCTCTCTCTTCTCTCTCATCTCTCATGAAAATTAATCATGGGGTATTTTGTATTTGTGGGTTAGTTTTGAAATTATATATTCTCATTAGAAAAAAAGAATCACCTCGCGTCCCAGAAGAGGCTCCACCAAAGGCGGAGCTGAGGATACCAAACCTAGGGTTTGGTGTAAGGCGGCGGTAAGAACCGACTGCGAGTTCTCTCGACGACACCTCATCTCTCCCGGTGAGGCATTTGGTGGTGGTGAGTTGTTGCTGAGCACGATCCTCGGTTCTTTGCACGGCGGCTACTCTCTTGAGTGGAGACAAGTGAAGGCACACACCTTCTTACGGCAAGCGTGGGTGGGTGACGTGAGTTTTTGGCATCGACGGCGAATCGAGGATCGATGAGGGAAGAGGTCTGAACCTTGGATCTGAGTCAACAACGTCGGTATTGATTACCCTAAGAAGCAGATCTTGTTCTCAAGACAGTGAGTCCCAACTCTAAGCAGGGGCGGCGGCGGCGGTTGCTGGTGTCTAGCGGCACAACCAGACCGAGGAATCATGTCAGCATGGCACGAGAGACCGCTAGACTGACTTGGCAGCGTGGCGGCTCTAGCGTTTTAGGTTAGGCAGGTTCAATCGAACTTGGCAGAGAGGAGGGTACCATGTGGCCTGGGCTTTTTCCCTTTGGACCATTGTTTTCTCTCTTTTCTGTTAGGCCTGATTTTGGTTCATGCCCTGTCTAGATTGTTATGGGCTGTCTAGGAAAAGATCCCTACATAACCCTATTGAAGACTCTACCCCTTTTTTTGATGGAAATGTATACCGAAATGGTCTTAGGCCTCGATTCCTTATGCTTGGGTACTTTGGTTTGGTTATGTAAGTTTTTGCTCTCTAGGCTAAAATAAGTCCAATTTTGGACATTAGGCTTTTTTGGTAGAGTTTGTGGTTTTTTCTATTATTTTGTAGACATGCTTCTAACATGATTATGTGCATCACATTTGTAATATGGAGTTTGTTTTCGGACACTCTCTTAGCTTGACCTAGTACGGTCATATGATGAAAATCAAAGGAGCTCGACTCCATTTTCCCTTAAAAAAAAAACTTCCAAAACCATCTTCATCATTCATAATACATCATACTTATTAACTAAAATACACATCTTTTCTTTTCTTTTTTATATACCATCATAATTTAAAATATATATTAAAAAATAAAAACCGGTAATAAGAACAAGTTTTTATTACTTAGTCGATCTTAAAGGTAAATATATATAATCTCTCACCTAGGCATCTTATCATTTTGTTTCTTTTATTCAACATGAAGCTCCTATGTTCAATACAACAATATTATAAGCACATGTAGCATTATTAGCATTATATATCAGTTGCATACATGATACATATATGTGAGTATTTTGTTTTTATATTCATTATGTTTGTTAGTTGTTGAATTTCTTCATAACTTATTGTTTTGGAAGTATAATAGTCTGAATCGTTCATCAAGCTCGAGCTCTCTCATTAAATAACGTACGTACACGTATATGTAAATAATAATTTAGAGTAAGTTAATTGAGCATTAATGCATAAGTACCATATGTGGTAGACCTAGAAAGGGAAAAGAAATTGCAAATGTAAACTATTTAATAATTATGATATTTTGGTAAATTAACATACCCACAAAATATATGTTAGGTATATGAAAAATGAGATGTGTATCTAGTATTTATTTATTTCTATTTTTTTTGGTTACAAGCGTGGCCTAAAAGGCCTATACAAAGAAAACAAGAGAACTAACTACTAGACTAGAAGACTCTCCTAGCTCTTGTTACAACAGTAAGATCATCAAGAAACTATTGAGCAGCATGGGCTAGAAGATTGTCAAAAACAATCAGGCCTTATTCATGAAGCACACTGTTTTTAGCCAATGCATCTGCAGTCATGTTGGATTCCCTGAAAATATGATTGATCTGAGTAGCTCCCAAAGCAGACATGAAATTCCTACAACCTTTAATGAGAGAGCCAAGAGGGTGCATCTCAATATTAGCACAATGAGAGTTGGACAAGTACATCAGAATCAGACTCAATGCTCAAGTTGTTAATATGCAACTGAGAAGCTGATTTTAGGCCATAGAACAGACCCCATGCCTCAGCATCAAGAATTTTCCCAACTCCAAGATTTATTTGAAAACCAGAAATCCTACTGCCTCTATGATCCCTTATGACTCCACCAACTCTAATCTTTCCAGAGGAAGTGCTTCTAGAGCCATCAATGTTCAGCTTGAAACAATTCTCACCTGACATTTTCCATGAGAAAAATTTATAGCTGTAAACAGACTCAGAATTCTTTTTAGCATTTGCAGTATTCCATTCCTCGATGTAATTCTAGATAATCTTATAATGTGTGAATAAAATTTCTCATATGAGGTACATCTCAAAACAAAAACAAAAACAAAAATATATATATATATATATATATATATATTCCAAAAATTGAGGTGTGACCATAAGCTTATATATGGTTGTTGTCTAGGCCAATCGACTGAAGAGGTTTTTTCTTTAAAACTCATTAATGCCTTAATTATGCTTACAATAATGACATACAACGTAACAGGGAGATGACGTCGTGCATGTATGTTAGTTAGGCTTCAAGTTTCAAATTTCATGTACCAAAGATTATGATTTAATATATAAAAACTCCGAGTGGCCCAAGCTTCATGTACCATTCCAAAAATTTTCCTTATGTTATTTTACACATCCATGCGCCCTAAACTTTTTTTATCGAAAGAAGAAGAGCATGTCTTCCGGGCCGAGTCACCGACCGAAGACCGAGAACTTGGGGCCAACTTGTCACTGGGAGAGTGTGAAATCGGGTTTGACTCGCCGTCATTAAGAGAGCGTGATTTACGGGTCGATTATTCAGGCAAGGTGGGCGATGAGCAAGCTTATCCAGGACGGAATAAGAAGCTAGCTCCTGGTTGTATCACAACCTCCCCTGACGCGGGAGTAGCTATGGGCTGTTAACATCACTGCGGCTTATGTTGATCTCTGGTCTTGGAGAGGAGAAGGAAGGAGTAGAAGAAGAAGACGGTTTTTGATGAGAAGGGGATGAAGAAGCAAAAGAAGGCATGAGGTGATAGGGAAAGTTTGAGGAAGTGGTAGACGATGGCAAGTGGTGGGTGTGGTTGTGGTTGAAATGTCAGAACGCCCCCTCCTAATATATCAAAATGATGTAAAACGAGAATAGACCAAATTTAAACAGAAAAAAAAAGTAAGGAAGCGGTGAATAATAAAAAAGAATGATTTGAAGATCGGTAATTCTCGTATCATGAGGTTGCTAGCCGCTGGAATATTTACGAACCAGATCTTCTGTTTCACACTTTCACGACAAGTATCTATTAAATTCATACCAAACAGATGATAAACAAGATAACAAGATCGCCCTCATGCATTTAGTATTCATTATGATGTAACTGCTCATTAAAGATTATAATGTCATATAATTCTTTATATAGGCATATGGTTTATGATGCAATGCCATAAGAATAAATATGCTTGGAAATTAAACTCATGGCTACATATCTACAATCATAAGTGAAAGACAGAACACCAATTATTAAGTGCTAGCAAGGTGCTAGCTTGTATCTGCCTTCCAAAGAAAGAAAAGCCTTTAACTAAAAAAAAAGGAAATTTCAGAAAAAGCCATGTCTATAACCAAAGCTATAGGCACTGGGATGGATCATGGAACCATGTGATCCATTCTCAACAGCTTTTCTATCAGAAAGATGATGATCAGTTTGAAAATCATTCATCATTAAGAATGGTACCGAAGAATTGCAAGGGTCATTCATTTGGTGAACTTGTTCAGTCACATTCTTCTTGAGCTCCTCCATTGCAGCCTTCAATATCTGGAGCTCATCCAATCCAAGTTCCTCAATGGATTTTTCCCACCAACACTGACGCAATTGAGGTGCACCGGCCTTTCCTCGATGTCGCATTGGCCCCCTACAATACTCATTACTCGTTTTGAAAGCCTATTCTTTAGCTAAATTAGGAGTGAGACCCTCCTATGCTAAATGACACAAAAGTGAACATTCCATTCTTACGGGCTTACTACCCATTCTTTAAAGAAGTTTATCGAGATGTATGTTGAAGTGTCTTGTACCCCATGTTCACACACAATACGGTCTCACCGAGGCTACGACCAAGCAACTTTAGCTTGTCGCTCGAACATTATTGATGCGCACCAATCTTTCTATTGCGTCTTAGGGCTATGCATTATTTGCATGCAGCTTTACTATTCATCTACGACCCATCATCATTGAATATTTTTGTACTACAGCTCGTGACTATGTACCAGGATTGACACAAAATTGCAATCCTTGAGAGCTCAAACATGATTGAAACAGATCTCCAATCCTTGAGCTCGGCTAGATGTTATTTCTAGGTGTTAAATCGCACTGCCACTGCGCATAATGATGGGTCATTTGAGATGAATAAGTACTTAGGTTGGTTGGATATGAACCTCCAACTATTTAATCCGCATATGTAGAAACCTTGTTAGGCGATTTCATTCACTGTTAAATTGCGGATTGTCACTTTGATGAGACAATATTCCCACCGTTAGGGGGAGATAAGAACACAAGTGTTCAAGTGGAACGACGTGAATTGTCGTGGTTTGTCCCCACTAAGTCTCATCTTGATCCCAAATACTTAAAGTGTTAAAGTGACGAGATCACATACTGCAAATATGTCTGCAAGGATTGATGTCCTATCAAGAGGACATGCCGGGACCAAAAGGAGTTGGTCTTGACGCCATCAACATAGATGGTGATATGGTGACGAAATATAGTGGTAAAATTGGTGTCACAAGGCGTGTGCCTCCCCAAAAGGAGGGAGGCCCTTAGGTTCGATATGTTCTCGCATTAGTAAGAAAACGAGTTTGGCACAACCTGATCCATTGATCAGTGTTACTCAAATCCGTCTCATGGAGTCTGAATTGTGATTATCGTTGGGGGACGCCTCAATGTCAAATCTAATTCATATAGAGATCTCTACAAGTATTACACTAGTGTACATGAGGACGTGAGATAATGAGTCTACTATCGAACCACCCTTCGTTGATGGATATCAAATTAGTTGATTGACATCAACTTAGTTGATTGGCCTAATGGAAAGATGTGATCCAGCATTAACAAAGAGATAGGTCCTTGGGCAGGTGATGCCGACACCGCAAGCTAAACCCTATCAATTATGTCTTTGTTAGATAGCGTAGTGAGAACAAGAGCTTAACTCACCTTATGGCACAAGGTCTCTCACTGACACGCACTGAGATCGACTACGATGAGATATGCTCTCGTAATGGATGTCATTGAACTCCACTACTTTGTCAGTTTGGTAATTTCCGAATAACTAAACATGAAGCCTATGAATGTGGCCATAATAACATCTTTACGGGATCAGAGATATACATGAAAGTCTTAAACGGACTTTATTCATCCGAATCAAGTGGCTTCAAACCACAAGAACATGCGTTTGCTAAATGTATTGAAACGCACATGGACTTTACTTGATTTGGAAGGGATATGGTGATTTATGCCTTTGCGTGTTCATTCCGGATTTACATGGACTCTTGATGGATCAAGAGATGCTAATATGTATCAACATCCGAAGAAAAAGATCTTGGGAAGACACGGTCTCGATAAGGCACTTGATAACTGTATTGATGATGATTTTCCATCAATTGGCTTAGGCGCTCTATAACTAGCGAGGCCTACATATACTCCCATGATTAGTCAAGATCTTTGCTCTAAAGAGAGATCCGTTGTTTTGTCTAAAGCAAGATGACAAATATGTGTTAAGAGATGAAATTCACATCTAAGTACAATAAGACGCATCAATGTACTCAACACAATACTAAAGACTTGACATCTCATTCGCTATGAAAAGTTGTAAAGCTAAGTGTAGCTATGCGCCCACGCAACGCTAATGTGATGGCAGTAACTCCTTTTTCAATACTTAATGGTATGAAAGGTTGAGGCTTATTCTATCCCTACATAAGAAAGACACATCAAAAGTGAAATCAGAATCTACCAAGTTTTGTAGGTCAATTTCCACGGGACCTACAGGAAATATCACTCACTAGAAAATAGTGAAATTGGTACCATTGGAAAGGTCTATGTGTCTACTTTCCAGGGATACCAACCATTTGATCATACCTATCCTATTGAGTGAGTTATGACCGTTTTCGTAAAGTAGGATGAATTTGTCCGAGAATCTGATTTTGGCAAAACAGTTAACTTCGACGGGACTTTTTGAATAGCTCCTGACGAACCAGAATATGTTTAATATACGGTTGGAAAGCTAAATGAGTCTAGTTTCCAAAACCGTTTACGGTTTATTCATATGTATTTCCTAGAAGAAGTTACGACTGTTCTAGTAACTGAAGATCAAGCTGCGCGGAAATCTGATTTCGTGCACGAACTTATGTTTTGAGTTCACAAGCGGCCTTCTCCTCAAGATCTAAGTGTAAAAGATCATTTGAGGACAAAACAGAATGATTTAGTTAATCATTGCCCAATGCCACATTTGAAGACATGTTAAAGAGCATTGACATACTAAGTTGTTGAAACTTCCGTGATTAGTACATATCAAGAAGAGCCCTATGATTGATGTAAAGATCATGGGAAGATGCGAACTTCAGGGGGAGTCTAGCACATACATACATGTCACTATCAAATGTGAAGGGTGCGTTGTACTCTTTTTCTCCTACGATCAAGGTTCAGTTTTTCTCCCACAGGGTTTTTATGACTTGACGAGGTTTTTGACGAGGCAACAGATTAGCATCATCAGCATATCAGCGCGCGGCACAAGAGGGAGTGTTCTAGGATATTCTATATCTTTCTAGATATTCTTTATGTGTGTCTTGCTTTATGCCAATAGGATATGTAGTTTGACTAAATCTATGTATTCATTATCCTTACCATATTGGTATTGTGTAATTCCCTATATAAAGAGCTCCTATCAATGAATAAGATGATGATTCTCTTGCTATTTCTTTATCTCTACACTTTATCCTTCATCAGATTAAACATTTTTAAACCACAAAGCAAACATAAAACCAAAAATAAAAAAATCCAAGCTCTAACAGCTCAAGGACACCGTATTACTTGCCAGGTTAAAAACCATTGGTCCCCACCAAATTTGTTCCTCCAATCAAACCAAGCAGCAGTGCCAACCGTGCAAATGAGTGACACAAAGCTTACAGTGAAGAGTGTTTTACCGCTAATTTTCCCAGACTGTCAAAACCGCAGTTTCCCAAATTGCAAATAAATCCCCTCACTTCCATTTCCAGATCCTCAACTCGTAGTCTCCTACTCTCCTATATAAACCCAAAAAAAAAAAAAAACAAAAAAAACAAAAAGAAGAAAAGAAAACACGAGGCAGTGGAAGAGCAAAGATCAAGAGGAAGCTCTCTCCTTCCAGTCAAGGAAGGGTCGTTGATTTTTCTGCCTCTAAAGAAAATAAAAATCCCCAATCTCTCCTCAGGTACGCCAATTTCGTATTCCATTTCCTCTCATCGATTTCAATTCCAGCTGAAATTTCGATTCTCAATGCCTATATATAGTCCTAGATCGTTAATCGAATTCGTCATCAAATTCACAATTGGTAATTCTTTCGTAGATTGACTCGTGTGCGGAAATCGACGAAGTCAGGAGCTTCAATTGTGAGAAATCCATGGGGTTTTAGGAGGTTTTTGTTTACCAAAGGCCTCCTATTTGTTCAATTAATAAGATCCATGTGTCGCTTTCTCTCATAGTTTCAATCCAATTTGTATAATTTTGTTTAGATTGCTTAGCACACAGTTTAGGTTCACTGAAATTTAGTTGAATTTTCGATATAGCCGAGGGGTGTTAACGTGGTTGTGGCTTTGATTGAAACAACATTTTCGATTTTCGATGTCGAATCCGCCACCGCAACCTTCCCTTGGATACTTTAGTCCCTCAAAGTCAGACACTTCATCACCTGACCCTGCCAGCAATGCCATTCCTCCTCCACCTTTGGTTTCCCCCGGACAATCTAGATTTCCGCCGCCAAAGTTTCAGCTGGATCAGCTACCTCCACCATCAATCAGAACCCCAAATGGGCCGTCACCAGCTAGTGGTGGACTGAAAACCGGCAGCCCCATTCCTCATTTGAGTACTCCCCCCGGACCTCCTGTTTTTACTTCCCCTGTCCGTCCTGCTGCTGTGCCTTTTCGTGCTTCGCCTGTAACTCCTCAGCCAGTTGCTTTCTCTCCGGCAGCATCTTTGCCAACTTCTTCGCCTGTTTATTTTTCAAATGGGTCGCATGAGTTGGAGGGCGAACTGTCCAATGTCACAGATGATGATACAGTGCCTGTTGGTGAACCACCGTATGTCCTATTCTCAGCTCATAAGGTATCTTTCTTGTTCTCTTTGCTCTTAATTCAACCTTTATTGTTTTTATTATCTATTTGTTATGGACATGTAGCGTGTTTTAGTCCTGTAGGGTGTTCTGCACAAGTAATTATATACGTTATAAGTTTGCTTGTGTATGTACTTTGTTTAGATTACTTCTGCAATAATCAGTTCTTGGAGTATATCCTTCTTTCCCTACATAGTTAAAAATCTTACAAAAACTTTTCTACTGGTTTGTTAATTAGGTGTTGAAACAGAAGAAACAAGCAAATGTACCAAGTTTGGGTTTTGGGGCATTGGTTTCCCCTGGGAGGGAAGTTTCTCCAGGTCCTCAAATAATACAACGTGATCCTCATCGCTGCCACAGTTGTGGAGCTTATGCAAATATCCATTGCAACATTTTACTGGGCTCAGGTCAGTGGCAGTGTGTAATCTGCCGAGAACTGAATGGTAGTGAGGGTGAATACATATCTTCTAGCAAGGAAGAACTTTCCAACTATCCAGAGTTGTCGTCTCCCATGGTTGATTATGTTCAAACTGGGAACAATAGACCTGGTTTTGTTCCAGTTTCTGATTCTAGAATGTCTGCACCCGTTGTTCTTGTTATAGACGAGTGTTTAGATGAACCACATCTCTGGCATTTACAGAGCTCCTTACATGCCTTTGTCGATTCACTTCCCCTGACAACGAGAATTGGAATAGTACTGTATGGTCGCACAGTATCAGTTTATGATTTTTCAGAGGAGTCAATCGCATCTGCTGATGTGCTTCCAGGTGACAAATCACCATGCCAGGAGTACTTGAAGGCTTTGATATATGGAACTGGTATATATTTGTCTCCAATGCATGCTTCACTGCCTGTAGCACATGCCATATTTTCATCATTAAGGCCGTACAAACTGAACGTTCCAGAAGCTTCTAGAGACCGGTGCCTTGGCACAGCAGTTGAGGTTGCCCTTGCTATAATTCAAGGCCCATCAGCAGACATTTCTCGAGGGGTAATCAAAAGGTCAGGAGGTAATAGCAGAATCATTGTTTGCGCTGGTGGACCTAATACTTATGGTCCTGGATCTGTTCCTCATTCTTTCAGTCATCCAAATTATGCTCACTTGGAAAAGACCGCGTTGAAATGGATGGAGCGTCTAGGTCAAGAGGCACACCGACACAATACGGTGGTTGATATTCTTTGTGCTGGGCAATGCCCTGTAAGAGTTCCTGTTTTGCAGCCTCTCGCAAAAGCTTCTGGGGGTGTTTTTGTTCTCCATGATGACTTTGGCGAAGCCTTTGGAGTGAACTTGCAAAGGGCATCCGCCAGGGCAGCAGGATCCCGTGGGTTCTTGGCAATACGCTGTTCAGATGATATTCTCATAACTCAAGTTGTGGGTCCTGGTGAAGAGGCACATGTAGACACTCATGAAACCTTCAAAAATGATACTTCTCTTTACATACAAATGCCGAGTGTCGAAGAAACACAGTGCTTCTCACTCTCCTTGGAAAATAAGAGGGACATTAGGACCGAGTATGTGTACTTCCAGTTTACAATTCAGTACCTGAATGTTTATCAAGCTGATATATCAAGAGTAATAACTGTTAGATTGCCAACAGTTGATAGTGTTTCAGCATATCTTGAGAGTGTTCAAGACGAAGTTGCAGCAGTTCTTATTGCAAAGAGGACACTGTTGCGAGCCAAAAACAGTTCTGATGCATTTGATATGCGATCAACAATAGATGAAAGAATTAAAGACATTGCTTTGAAATTTGGTTCTCAAGTACCAAAATCAAAGCAATATCGTTTCCCTAAGGAGATATCGTTATTACCAGAGCTCTTGTTTCATCTTAGAAGAGGCCCACTGTTGGGAAGCATTGTTGGCCATGAAGATGAAAGGTCTGTGTTACGGAACTTGTTTCTGAATGCATCCTTTGATCTGTCTCTGCGAATGGTAGCACCTCGTTGTCTAATGCATCGGGAAGGGGGAACGTTTGAGGAACTACCAGCTTATGACCTTGCTATGCAGTCTGATGCAGCAGTTGTTCTTGATCATGGCACAGATGTCTTCATTTGGTTGGTATGTCCTTTTGCTCCTATTATTGCGCTTTGTTTTATTTATTTGGATGGCGCACCTCTATGTTTTGGTGTGCTTTATCTTTTTCTTTTTGTCCTGGGGAACTTTGCTTCATGTTAATGCTACACAAAATAAAGGTTATGTTAGCAGTGCCATGTAGTACGCATGGAATAGGAAAGCTTTCATTACTACTTCGCAATCTCTGATGCGCCTGAACCTAATAAATAGGGTCACATATGCCCATTGTTGTATTCATAACTATGGAATTATGTGTTGAAGATGATTTTCTACCTCATAGAAAAACTTGATGACATTTTAATTAAACATTTAAGATTTTTGGATTCCAGGTTGTAGATTATCGCTGTCCCTGGGAAACATAGTACTTGTTATATGATTTCGAACACCACGATATGCTGACCATTGTAGCATTCATAACTATGGAATAGTAATGAAAATAGTTGTTTACCTTGTGAAACATCTTGATGACCTTTGTTTGATCTTTTAAGATTTTTGGTGGCCAAGTGCAGATTATAGCTTATGGTCCCTTGGAAAACTTAGTACTTGTGATATGCTTAAAAACAGCAGACCTAGTCATGCTTGTCTATTCACTGTTTGTTATGTAATGCAATAATATGAGCACTGATTTTATTATAAAAATTTTATTACTTTTATAATCTCTCACTCCATGTCCTATGATTAAGATATTTTTGGCCTAGAAACTACTAACTAAGCATGGAAGACACTGTACACTCTCTAAGCTGTTGAGAACTTGAGATAGTTTAGAGTGGTAAGGGTTTTGCCTGGAAACTATTGTCTTTTGCAGTGGTATCTAAGCACAGAAAGAAAAAATAAATTAGGGTGTAGGGGAAGTAATAGACGTTACTGCAAAGAGAAAAGTAGATATGATGTGTGATGAGAGTATTTTCATTTTAGAAAGGACCTAATGAGTAGGAAGTTTTGACCAACTCAATTGACAGAGATTTGGTTGCAAATAGATTTTGGACGGATTTGGCTCCTCGCCTAGCATAGAAGTGATTTGTACTAGAAGTTTTGCTTAGAAATAAGAGGAGAGAATAATCAAGAAAATATGAGGTCATGTATAGGACAGGTGTGGTGAACATCCATGTCTGTTTTACAATTTACACAAGAAACCCTTAAACCATGTAATGTATGTGCTGTTGACAGTCACATCTGTTGAGTATAATTAAGAGCTCTCTTAAGTTGTAACTCACTACTATAGTTTCTTGACTCTTTGTCTGTTTGAAAGTGTCATCTCTGTTCAGAATTTCATTAACCCCTTAATATGTCGTTTGTATTCAGGGTGCTGAACTTTCTTCTGATGAAGGTAAAAGTGCAGCTGCTTTAGCTGCTTGCAGAACATTGGCTGAAGAGATCAGTGAATTGCGGTTTCCAGCCCCTCGGATTCTTTCCTTCAAGGTCTTTTTTTTGGTGCTCTGCATCTTTTTCCTTTGTGCTTTTTAATGCCTAAAAATGAAGTGGAACCTAATTCATTTGTTAAACAGGAAGGAAGTTCTCAGGCTCGATATTTTGTATCGCGGCTCATTCCTGTACACAAGGATCCTCCTTATGAGCAGGTAAGTGCAAATCAATAAACTTGGAAATTTCTCCAGAGTCAAGACTCAAGATTTTTCCTATTTTCTTTGGCGTAAAGCATGTATTGAAGTGTTTGTTTCATCTGTTGCAGGAGGCAAGATTTCCTCAGCTACGAACTTTGACAATAGAACAGCGGACAAAGCTGAAAAGCAGTTTTATTAGTTTTGATGATCCTAGCTTCTGTGAGTGGGTACGAAGCTTGAGAGTGGTTCCCCCAGAACCAAGCTAGATGGTATTGGCCCTCTTTAATCTTGAGGGCTAATGTTGCTACATGAAGTCAGTGTTGCAAGTTTTAATAGAGGAAATTGTGTCATTAGTCATTACTGAAGAAAATTTTGTCTTCTTTCATTTTCATTGGTAAGAGGAAATTGTAGTTCAGAAATGGCTGGACAGGAAAGGTATAGTTCTCATAATCTCTCAATACGGTTAGCAGTTAATATTTTCAATAGCTGCAACATTTTGTTTGGAGCTTCTTTTATTTTTACATTTATACCTTGTGTGGGAATTGGGATTAATAGTCAATTATTGACTGGCCTCTCATGTCCTTTATGGCAAATCAAGTGTCAAGAACATGTTTAAAATAGGATTATGAAGCTCTTATTTTTACGAATTCTCTTGTGGCTGCTAGTACTTTTACCATTTCATATTCTGTGAATCTGTGATTGCTGCCGGACTTGTGTCAACTTGCCTGAATTCTCTGATCGCAGTTGGCCTTGTGTCAACATGTTTGTCTAGTCGTGCTTTGTCCTGTGGAGCAAATTGAAGGCTAATTTCACTAGTGTAATTGCGTAACACTAAAATGTGACATTGTAAATTCATACGGTATTCTGGACATTCACTAACACACGAAGGGGGCGATTTGATTAATTATTACAGACCGGAGATAGAGGCTGGATTTGATTAATTATTACAGACCGGAGATAGAGGCTAGATTTGATTAATTATTACAGACCGGAGATAGAGGCTGGATTTGATTATTTATTTCCTATCCGACAAGAAGATGTGTTTGTACTTATGGATATCTCATAAACAGATTACTCATATTTTGTCAGACCATTCATATACTATCTTGTTAAAAAGATGTTATTAAATTTATCCGAACACACCAAGACCCAACCACAACGAGTTCCTCTACATGAACCTCATCCCATCTCAGTTCAAGCGGTCCTGACTTCTGCATCGAAGCGCCTCCGCAACGAGATCGACGGATTCTCGACCGGCCACGTCCGCGGTATTTCCCTCTAGCTCCAGGAGGAGGAGGACGACGAGCGGCATGGACTTCGTCGCCAACGAGTCCGCCATTAAAACCAACGAGCTTCACCTCCGTGAGTACCACCAACTCTTATAAACTCAATTTATATTTAATATATGTTTCTGTTCATCTCATCTCTGTTTTGTACGTGGGCATGTTATGAAACGTATCGAGGTAATAACTATTTTCCACGTAATGAAAATGAGAACAAAAAAAAAAAGTTTGACCTTACGGCGCGAAGTTGACGACGTCGGCTTCTTCTGGTGCGTGTATCTTTCTGTTTTGGTTGATGCTTGACCACCACCTTATCCCAACTCAATTTGAAGGAGAGCAAAAGCCAGAGCATGAACACCATCATCCTTCTCGCTTTCTAAATTTGAATCCCAAATGGCGCTGCCGCACTCTCCTCTCCTGGAGCCTCATTCCCTCTCACTTCTCTCTTCCAAGCTCCGCCACGTCATCCCCCTCAACAACTGCCTCCGCACTTCCTTCTTCGCCGGGAAAGCCTTCCGCCTGCCGGAAACCTCACGGATTTCGAGCCGGAGACGCCGGCGAGCGCAGGCGGTGGCTTCGCTGGGAGGTCTTTTCGGCGGGATTTTCAAAGGGACCGACACTGGCGAGTCCACAAGGCAGCAGTACGCTCAGACTGTGGCTCTCATCAACGGCTTGGAAGCTCAGGTTTCCAAGCTTTCCGATTCCGAGCTCAGGGAGAAGACGCTTCAGTTTCAGCAGCGCGCTAAGCAGGGCGAGCCCTTGGACTCTCTTTTACCCGTCAGTACTAGTTTCTCTCTCCAATTTCACTACTGTGTTTTCTTGTGTTTTTACTGCCTGGTGTTGAAATGAGTTCTGTAACTGTCAATTGTGTAGTATGCTAGTTAGTTTTCGGTTCGATCATGATTTTTAAGTGAAGATTTTGTGTAAGGTTGAGTAGTGGCTTAACATTTTTATAGTTGAATAGCTTTGTATATGCGTTGAATCTACTGATAAACTAAGAATCATTGCTACGCCAGGAAGCATTTGCCGTCATAAGAGAGGCTTCAAGGAGGGTTTTAGGCCTTCGTCCCTTTGATGTCCAACTCATAGGTGCATACATTATATCCTTCACTTCTCATGTACTGAATTACGTGTGTTGTGTGTTTAGTGATTAGGATTTGCTGTTTGATCGTTTAGGTGGCATGGTTCTTCACAAGGGGGAAATAGCTGAGATGAGGACCGGAGAAGGAAAGACCCTTGTTGCTATCTTACCGGCTTATTTGAATGCCTTGACTGGAAAGGGAGTTCATGTTGTCACTGTCAATGATTATCTGGCCCGACGTGATTGTGAGTGGGTTGGTCAAATTCCTCGTTTCCTTGGATTGAAGGTTGGCCTGATCCAACGTATGTCTCTTTCTTGTGTATTTGTTATACAGTACCCTGCATTAGGATTCCTACTTTCCTTCAACATTTGTTTATTTTGATATGTATTGGATGGATCAAGAGTGAAGACTTACTCGTAGCAGCATGGATAGTTTATTTGATTTTTCAAGTGCTAAATGCTTTGTGCGTTTGAAACTCTATTCATTCCCAGTCCACTTCAATTTACTATTATTGCACTCATTTGTTTGTTAGTCTATTTAACATTTTTATAGCGATAAGGTTGATCTATAGTCTTTGTTAATTGAGATTGGAACGGAAATCTAACAATGCAAATTTTTGTGGGCAGAGAATATGACAAGCGAACAAAGAAGGGAGAATTACTTATCTGACATCACATATGTTACAAACAGTGAGCTTGGTTTTGACTACCTGAGAGATAATCTGGCCACGGAAAGTAATTCTTGCTTTATTTTCTTAACTAATGTTCTTCTATTGCAATGTGGCTAATCTTCAAGAGTTTTCTCAACTTATATTATTCTACCTCAATTCTTGGCATATACAGAGTGTTGAGGAGCTTGTCTTGAGGGATTTCAATTACTGTGTCATTGATGAGGTTGATTCCATCCTTATTGATGAAGCAAGAACACCCCTCATTATATCAGGACCTGCAGAAAAACCCAGCGATAGATACTATAAAGCTGCAAAGATGGCTTCAGTGTTTGAGCGAGATATACATTATACTGTAAGCCTACCATACATTTTCTCAGGCAAAAGTTCTCTATCTAATTAAGAGATTCATAGATCTCAGGAGCCTTGCTACTAGTTATATTTTTTTTGCTTCATACCTCTTTTTCTTTTTCCAGGTAGATGAAAAGCAGAAAACAGTTCTGCTTTCAGAACAAGGATATGAAGATGCTGAAGAGATTCTAGGTGTCAAAGATTTATATGATCCACATGAACAGTGGGCATCTTATGTTCTGAATGCAGTGAAAGCAAAAGAACTGTTTCTCAGAGATGTAAATTATATTATTCGTGGCATAGAGGTTCTCATTGTTGATGAGTTTACTGGACGAGTTATGCAGGTGATTATATTTTTCAACAAGCGTTTTCTTTATTTATGTGCAATAGTTCTTCTTGTCTACAGGAAAGAAAGTCTTTAACATGTTATCTCATCAGCTGTCAACTGAATGACTTCAACCTTATCCAGTAATTAATTAGACTTATTTGTATTCTGGTGAAAATGTTTGCCCATCACTATTGTTGTTTTCCTGGTATTCTACTGAAATTCTGATCCCATCACTAGGATTAGTTGCTGCAGCATTGTGGGGAATTGAGATTTGGCTCTTTAATCTCTCTATAATTGTAGTAACTTATTTATGTTCTTTAGGGGAGGCGGTGGAGTGATGGCCTTCACCAAGCAGTTGAAGCAAAAGAGGGTCTTCCAATTCAAAATGAAACTGTAACTCTGGCATCTATTAGCTACCAAAACTTCTTTCTCCAGGTAGGATTCTACTCACACCTCATTGAGTGTCGCATCTCAGCTAATTTTTTTTTTTTTTTTTTTTCGGTTCGAAATGTTTATTTATTTATATATACTTATTTGTGACAGTTTCCAAAACTTTGTGGAATGACTGGGACTGCAGCAACAGAAAGCACAGAATTTGAAAGCATATACAAGCTTAAAGTTACAATTGTCCCCACAAACAAGCCTATGATAAGAAAGGTAGGGTATGCTGGTTTAGCTTGCCATAATGCAGTTGCACTACTGTTTTTAAGTTGTACTGAATCTCATAGTAGGAATTTAAATGGTTTGATCTGATAATAAGGAGATTTGTACATGATATTTCTAGTACGCCTTTCAACTTTACTTACATATGTCTTGGCTTTCAAGTTTCTTACTATCTCTTTGCTTTCCTTCTCAGGATGAGTCGGATGTAGTTTTCAGGGCAACTACAGGAAAATGGCGGGCAGTTGTAGTGGAGATTTCTAGAATGCACAAAACAGGTCGCCCTGTACTTGTTGGAACAACTAGTGTTGAGCAGAGTGACTCATTGTCTGAGCAGTTGCAAGAAGTTGGGATTCCCCATGAGGTGTGGCCTCATTCATCCTTTACTTGGGAGTTTAATAAAATAATATAATGCAACTGTGTGAATTTTAGTTCTTATTTGTACTTGTATCTCTAAATATTTAGCATGTTACTTGAATATAGTAGACGATATATGTTTTGGTAAATTAAAAAAAAGGATAAAATATGCTCTTTGGAGAGGAAACCTTATAGAATCCTAATGTATGGAAGGTTCTCAACGCAAAACCAGAGAATGTGGAGAGGGAAGCAGAAATTGTGGCACAAAGCGGTCGTCTAGGGGCAGTTACCATTGCAACCAATATGGCAGGTCGAGGAACAGACATAATTCTTGGTGGGAATGCAGAATTTATGGCAAGGTTGAAGCTACGTGAGATGCTAATGCCAAGGTAACACCTGAGCTCATAATAATTTCACATGCGACGTTTTGAGTCTGTCTTTATGCATGAGAGTTGAAGGAGTTATAGTTATACATTAAACAGTATTAATCGAATATTAGGACTTCTGTTCTAGATTACAGTATTAAGATGAACAGCCATTTATATGAGTTGCATTCCTTGAATTCTGGCAACGAATCTATATTTTTGAGCATCCTGTTTTCTTTACTAAGGTTCTAACCACATTTAATTTTGCTTATAATATTCTTGCAGAGTTGTAAAACTAACTGAAGGAGGTTATGTTTCAGTGAAAAAACTTCCACCGAAAAAGTCTTGGAAGGTGTGCTTTGTCTTTGATCTTGATATGTAGATGATTATTACTTCAGCTAGGGAAGTTTAGAAAGTGCAGACTTGAAGTTTTCAATTACTTCATCATCTTGAAACTCAGAATGGGGATATATTTTTTTTTTTTCTTTCAGGTTAATGAAAAGCTATTTCCATGCAAATTGTCCAGTGAAAAGACCAAGTTGGCTGAGGAAGCTGTCAATTTAGCTGTTGAAACTTGGGGTCAGAGATCATTGACAGAGCTTGAAGCAGAGGAGCGTCTTTCTTATTCTTGCGAAAAGGTTAAACTCTGAAGCTTGTCTGAAATTTACATATTATTTTCTGAATGGAGCGAATTAAATATATTAATATATGCCTTTGATAGGGACCTGCTTTGGATGATGTGATAGCTAAACTGCGGAGTGCTTTTCTAGAAATCATGAAAGAATATAAGGGCTACACAGAGGAAGAAAGGAAGAAGGTCAGTTCAGCACATGACAAAAAATTCCTTTAACCTCTGAGCTACTGTGGATTACAGTTATTCTATCAAATTCCTGCAGGTTGTGTCAGCTGGTGGGCTTCATGTTGTTGGGACAGAACGCCATGAATCTCGCCGAGTTGATAATCAGGTTTAAGACTTGGCAAGATTAGTTATACTGTGTTCATGATTGAATTTCCTTGATTTCTCATCATGTTCTGAACATGAGAGGGTTGCCTTCTTGAAATTTAAATTTTGCACTCTGTATCTACAGTTGCGTGGTCGAACTGGACGGCAGGGGGATCCTGGCAGTTCACGCTTCTTCTTAAGTCTTGAAGATAACATCTTTCGTATATTTGGTGGAGATCGCATTCAGGTTTAAACCTTGGTTGTAGGTGTTGATTTCTTAATGCTGCACTAGGCTTGCTAAAAATGCTTGGTATTGCAACCTGTAGGGTTTAATGAGAGCTTTTAGAGTTGAGGACTTGCCAATCGAGTCCAAGATGCTGACCAAAGCACTAGATGAAGCTCAGCGGAAAGTGGAAAATTATTTTTTCGATATTCGAAAGCAACTATTTGAGTTTGATGAAGTCCTAAACAGCCAAAGAGACCGTGTGTATACGGAAAGAAGGAGAGCCCTTGAATCTGACAATCTGCAATCACTTATAATAGAATATGCGGAACTAACTATGGATGATATCTTAGAGGTAGGAGCCAAGTAGTTTCTCATGTTGATACCTTCTCATTAGATTTCTTGCATTATCAATTTGTATCTGATTAATGGGGTTCTGTAATTATTTCTGAAATGAATAGGCAAATATTGGTTCAGATGCTCCGAAAGAAAGCTGGGATCTTGACAAGCTCATCAAGAAACTTCAACAGTAAGTTGCTGCTTTCATTCAAAGTTCTTTTGAAAGTTTTGAACAGTATTTTCAAATGAATGACAGTGCATCTTATCTTTCTTCCTTGCATTTCACTACATGATCATTTAGTATTATACTCAAGATGCTGTTACTTTATATGTACACTCGACTAAATTATATTAATTGTTCATGACGGAGAAAAGATTGATGATGGAATTATCTAGTAAGTTTACTAGAAGTATTATATTAGAATATTTTAACTTCTGTTTAGGACTCATCGATCTGTGTGATTTTCTAATTCCTTGATCAAGGTTGCTTTGATGTTTGTAATGTATGTATTATGGCAAATCTCTTCCTTTACTCTTGCTGATAATATTTTAGTTTTTCACTGATAAATTTATTTCTGTGGCTTTAGATATTGCTATCTATTGAATGATTTGACGCCGGATGTGCTGAGTAGTGAATGTTCAAGTTACGAAGATTTGCAGGACTACCTCCGTCTTCGAGGTCGTGAAGCATATTTGCAGAAAAGGGTCAGTATGATAAGTTTTAGATAATTTGGAACTGTTAGGTGTCAAATGATTTGAATGTTTGCGACAATGAATGTAATTACATTGTCAAAGCACCAACTCTTTCCAGTGACTGCTGTATTTTGCACTGACTGGTCTACAAAGTAGGCTTGATGATACATTTCTTCTGTGCATCAGACTATCATCGAGAGCCAGGCACCGGGCTTGATGAAGGACGCTGAACGGTTCTTAGTTTTGAACAATATCGACCGTTTGTGGAAGGAGCACTTACAAGCACTCAAGTTCGTCCAGCAAGCTGTAGGTTTGCGTGGCTACGCACAACGGGATCCACTTATTGAATATAAGCTTGAAGGCTACAATCTTTTCTTAGACATGATGGCACAGATAAGAAGAAATGTTATATATTCCATATACCAGGTGCATATCTGTTTACAATTAGTGTTTCAATAGTGCAGTAGAAATATGTTTGATATTCCAGGCTTTTTAATTCTGTTTCTGCTTTGGGTGTTTTACTTTTTGCAGTTTCAACCTGTCATGGTGAAGAAAGATGGGGACAAAAGAGAGAATAAGAAATCAGAAAAAGTCGTCACTAATGGTAGTGGTAATGGCAGCCCAAATTCAGTTGGCAGTGTCGAGTCTTCTTCAGCAGCTGCCACTCCCCAGTCTAGTGCATAAAACCTACAGGATAATTCCGGCAGAAGTTCAAGACGAAGAGGCTTGAAATAGAAGCTTCATTCGGTACTCCTCATTGGTACATATTACTGTATAACTTCGTGTAAAGCAAAGTAAATTTTGGAGTCGACAGTGTATAGCCTTCAAAGGATGATTCATTCTTTTCCAAAGGGATACGTTGAGACGAAATGGCAGTCATTAGCTAGATTAGCTCAAGTACAAATGAAATCAGGGAAAGGGTCTTTGTCGTACTGGATTTGGAGTTTGGGAGTAATGGACTATATGACTTTCAAATGATATAAAAGGTTACAGTGCCTTTTCGTTTGGTTGCCAATTGCCAGAAATGAGACCAATAAACCTTGTAGCTAGAAGTATGAGTTAGGAGATTCATTTAATTCCAAGGTATACTACACACACAATGTCCAGCAATATGTAAGAAGTTGACTATAAACTGATACTCGTAGTGTACATAAGATTGTTGGTTCGTCTCTCAACCTTTTGCAACATGAACGACTGTCGACCAGTCTGTCTTCTCTTGTATGAAGCAGCTCATCTCTGGACTTGCTCCTCCGGTGCAGGAAGCAGTTGAGTTGAATTGAGCCATTCAGTTCCAATATGACCTTGACTGCTGCCCCTAAGAATTTCATCAACTAATTGATTGATGACATTTCCTTTGGCCTACAGTAATGAAATGCTTGCGGATCAAAACAAATCTGAGAAGGGGGGGGGGGGGTTTGAAATGGAAAGACCTGTAGATAGTAAGAAAACAGTGCTACCTTAACTCCAATAGCAATAGCAGTTTTAAGTTTAACAAGCTGACCCAATCGCAAGGAAGCCCCCTTCTTATCTTTTAGAAAGATCAACGGGACATTCCTCGAAAGGGCTAAGCTTGGCAGATGTTTCGTGAGCCACCGCGGGTTCGAATCAGCAGCTATCAGCACAGCCTGCAGCTCAGTGACATTGGCTAATGATGCTGCTTTAGCTTTGGGAGGAGGAGCGGCGGAACTACACTCGGATTCTAAGCTTGCTGCCATTGGTAATGTCACTGGTTTCATGCGCTCAAGAACACGAGTCACATCATTCACCCCAACCGCAAACTGTAGCTGCAAAACATACAACAAAATATAAATCATTCAGAGTCAGAGTCATATACATACATTACGAAACTATAACCTTAGCTTTTTAGAAGCAAACCTTGAACCATATCTTTTCAGGCAAAGAATTATCCATTACTCTAGCTGACTCTATTTTTCTGTTCAGCATAAATGTAAAGCAAGTTAATTCACTACTGGAACTCAAAAGTCTATACTCCAACATAAGAAGTAACCTACTAACCTCTGAATGGATTGGAGAAGAAGATCGAGACGTTCCCCTTCGTAGAAACTACACATTTAGCAGAACAAGAAGGGTTAAAGCTTCACGCGGTTGAGGTCACAAAGCAATTGAAACTCAAAAGTAAGGGAGACCCACTTACTCTTGGAGTTGGTGTTGAGGGTCGAAGCCAGACTTGGAAGGGCGGACGGTGTTGTTCTTCCCATGTTTCTTTCTGGGTGCCATGTTACTTCGCCCACCAAACTGTTGGACGAAAGTCCTCGGAGAGCTGAAAGGTAATCTACAGAGAGGAAGAAGAGAAAGGCAAAGGATTGGAGGGAAATTATAAAGCGACGTGGGAGCTTCTGGCGGTGGAGAAGGCCAGAAGCGTTTGCGGCTCAGGCGGCAGGCCTCACCAGAGAAAAAGAAAAATAGAAGAGCCTTTTGGACCCTTTTTTGTTTTTTTTTTCAGTTTTGTTTTTTGTTTTTTTAAAAATTCATTTACTAAAGAATCAGATATATTTACATTAGACATGAACGAAAGTTCGGTTGAATGTGTCAAAATCCGGGATGGATTGGGCTTTGAGAATTTGAGATCTAGAACTCTAGAACCACGCTGACGCGGGCACTGTCAGACTTGAGGGAAGAGCTTGCAAATCAACTTCTCGATGGATTTCTGCAACTTGTACCACCTAATTAGATTCAAATTTGACACTCCGATGAGGGATTTGGTTTCTCTGCTTGGAAAAATATTGCTCATATCTGCTTGGATTTGTACTAGAGCCCGACACGTCATCTCGCCAAGATCTGATGGCTGAAATGAAAAATACGTAGGAAACTCAACTTTACAAAATTATAGCGTATCCTCTACCTTCTACCTTCGTCCTCTCTCTCTCTCTCTCTCTCTCTCTCTCTCTCTCTCTCTCTCTCTCTCACATCGAATGGGTTTATGAGCCGAAACTCCATGACGGGTGGCTCCCCCATTCCAGACCCAACGTCGGCCAACTCGTTCTTATCTGGATCCGCATCAAATACATATTGAAACCCGATTTGTCGCCGCCTCGCCGGTAGTAACCTAGATTTCTCTTTCTCTCTCTATTCATTTGTTAACCCGATCACTTTGTTAACCCGATCACAACTTCTTCACTTCTTTTTCTCTGATGGGTTGCCTTACCAATTTGGCAATTTAGCTTTTTTGTTCAGCATCAATGTCTTTTGTGTTTAAGAATGATGGCTCATGAGTCATGGCTGGCTGCATCACTTTCACAGTGAGAAGGGGGGAGAGAACGGAAGGAAAGGGAGGAAGGAGACAATATGGTGCTTCAAGTCCACCAATGTGAATTGTGAACTTTTATTGTCAGCCATTAGATTCATTAATGCTGATGTGGCAGCCTAATAGAAAACCCAAGCAGATCCAAGCAAATAACTTTCCAAGCAGATCCCAATGACTACCATCTAGATTGGTGACACATACTCATTTTTTTATCAACAATAAAGTAAAACAATTTGAAGAGACATGTGTCACCAATCTAGATAGTGATCAAGTAAAAAATGATTGGTAAATTTGAATCCCCTTAATTGTGATCGATAGGGTCGATGGTCTCGTTGTTTTTGGTGAACCGTCGAGTTTTAATTGTGTGGAGGATGTCATCGGGGAATGGAGATTTACCAATGTCTCTTGTGATTTTAGCTGCGAGCCCTTGAGGACGAGCTCGCCTACAAATCTGTATCATTTTTTCCATTCGTTCTCATTCCTCGTCTCTAGCTCGCTTTGGGCGTCTTACACCTAACTCACCATTCAGTGTCACTCAACTTTTTGTCCATGGTTCCACCTAACCCATCGTTGACTATGTCACTCGCTCCACCGATGGCGGCCTTATTTGCTTGATGAGCATCGCTAAGTTCATCATTTGAGGAGTTGTTGTCGAGCGTAGTATCCTTTCGAGCTTCCGCTTGTGGCGATTCTCCTGCTCGTAATTCTGTTTTCGGAGTTACTCGAGCTCTTGCCTCATCCGTTGGGTTTTATTTAGAAGAGAGAAGTTGAGATCGTCAATGCTATTGTTGATTTCTTCACCTGCAATATCGAGTAGCAGAAATGTGAATTCATTTGATTCAGCCCCTCTAAAAAGTGTTCCCATAGGCGATGCCATTTATTGGAGGGGAAAATTTCGGCTTGAACTTTCACCCTCCAATTAAATGCTGATTGGAGTAGTAGCTGACTTGGATGAAGATAGGAGCGGTAGTTGACCTGTATGAGGATTTGAACCTACGAAAGTTCGTCATCAATTGTTGACTCGATGTTGAACCTTTGACTTTTGAGAGAGAGAGAGAGTGGGGTACATGTAGAAAACTCTTCGAAACTCAAATAGAAACACTTTTAGTTGTGTATAATGAGAATGATCTAAATGAAATGTTTTACCTGACCGTTTTATTGTCTATTTATACGTATATGGTGTCTTGGCCGTCAAGTATACATGGGGAACAAGTCATTTGTCATTAACATGTTTTAGGGCAACCTTATTGCCATCCTTATTTCCATATTGATGTGCCCTTAAGTGTGTATTTAACTTTAGTTATTAACTATTGCCGTTTAATATTGTCATAACCATCATATTTAACTTGATATTCATGTTGGTGTAACCTTTGCATTCACTGCCATGCTGATTGTAACCTAATAATATAAATGTGACACAAAACTTGATGTAACTTGATATATAAGTAGTTTGAGTAGAGTTTGAGTGTTTGACAGTGACTGTGATTGTGATTGAAAAGGACGATGCATGTGATGATGAACAAAACCCTTTGCTAAACTTAAAAGCAATATTTGTTTTTGGTATACTATAAGGAAAGATTTTAATCATCCATATATAGATATTGAAACATGCAATTTGTTTAATCCTCTCACTTTCACATGGCACCTAGGTTATAGGAGATGCGTATGCTACTGGACTCAACTTTTAACTCCAACTTGGATCCCAAATACAAACCAAAGAAGTAACAATCAATCATTTTTGCTCAAAGAAAAAAGAGGGTACTGATATATGATTGTTTGGGTTAATATGGCATTGGATACCTCCATAGAGAATGTCACAGCTGCTTTCATGCTTTGATTTAGGGATTTAGTGGTTACCATGGCCCTTTTTCATAATGTCCCATTTGCCATAGAGATTATGACCACACCTCTTTTCTACCTCTTGTCCCCTCTTTTTGGGTAATATCTTTCCTCTCAAAGACTCAAATCAACCTTAATTCTTTCTTAAATTGCCATCTTTGCCTTGCAGCTGTATATATAACACTTGTAACAGTAATACAAAAATTTGCCAAATTGCAGGGTGGAGATTGGAGTTGGTCCAATGGCAACAAGGCGCAAGCTTTAACGTAAATTCTGGTTGGTTAAGCTGCTAAACGAGTCACGTTATTTGTCCTTGTAAATCGTAAAGGTAAATATTGCAGGCCAGCTATGGCTGAGTTTGTCAGCATCCAATATTGCTGGTTTCATATACAAACAAAATTCACAGGCAACCACAACAGCAGCAGAAGAGAGAGAGAGAGAGAGAGAGAGAAGAGAGAAGAGAGAAGAGAGACAGTTTCCCAGCCAAAAAAATAGAGAAAACCATGAGTACATGAAAAGAGAAAAGAGAAAGAGAGAAAGAAGTGGAATATGAGCTAGTTGGAACAAAACAGTTACAACTGGCTTACCTTTTTGACTGACACGCAATTGAAGTTTGTCACATGAGTTAACAGAGTGCCTGGTGATCAGAACAAAAGTGAGTGACAGAGACAAGACAGAGAGACCCCCTCAGAGCTAATGAACAATGATGAAGATTCAGCTTTAGTTTGAAGCAGTGGGCGTGAGAAAACACCTGCAGAATCTGAACCACTTACAAAGACTCTCTCTTTCCTTTCTGGGTCCTTTTTTTCCTTTTCTGGGTACCCTTCGAATCCGGGTTTGCGTTACAGTTATTTCAGCTCCGGAAACTGATCGGAAATTGAGGCAGTGGTGAGAGTTGAGTGACGTACTGGAGATGGTAAATTCCAGAAAAGAGACCAATTAAGTTGGGGCAGGGCAGGGTTGGGAGGGACCTACTGCTTAGTTTTGGCGGGCAGCAACGGTCACTATCAATGATTTTTATGTGGGTTCACTCTGCTTCCTCTTCTTCTTCTTCTTCAGCCTTTCACACTGAAGACTCAAATGGTCACTTTTGATCGTTCATAACCCAATCTTTTTTCTCTTCTGGTTTCTCTGCCTTTCTTGGTTGTGTGATCTTCAATTGGTTCGATTCAGCTGCCCGATCACAAGTGCTTGGGTGGGCTGTGACCCCAAATTTCAGCAGATCTCAGTCATATGAGGAGGAGATCTTCTACTCTGCCTGTGAGTTCTACTTCTGCTTGATCTAATTTACTTGCCCTTTTCTTAATTTTGTTTACTTTCTCTGTTATTGACTTATTGTTGTTGTCAGATCAATTCGCATATTTATATTTGAGGACTAGTTGATTCATTCATCTGCTCTCTGCCACAGAGATATGTATGAAAACTTGTATGAAATGTGAGAGTATTGCCAAGATTGATCAACTTGAGCAAAACTACCTTATTTTTTAGTTAAAGTTTGTTTGGCTACAACTCTTTGAAAGATGAATCTGCAGCTTCCTTTCCATCTCTTTGTTTGCTTCTGGTTGTGCAATACATCCACCATCTGGATCAGATCTTCAATATAAGTAGAGTACAATACATAACCTGGTTGTTGAAATGCATCAAATTAAGGAAGAACGGCCTGCTTGCAATTTCGGATCTTAGTCATGATTGACCTCATGGGTAAATGTAGTCTGAAAATGAAAATAATTAATGTTTCAGATGGTGGATGTGTTTGTGGTACTTGTTGCATTGTTCAGTGGTGCTCCGTCTCAATGGGCTGTTGTCAAGGGCAGTCATCCACATTGCAAAAAATTAAGGGAAAACTTGGGTGAAATTCGACCTCACAGTGTCACCATCACTGAATTTGGCGCAGTTGGAGACGGGGTCACCCTTAACACCAAAGCCTTTCAGAATGCCATCTTCTATCTCAACTCTTTCTCTGACAAGGGTGGGGCCAAGCTTTTTGTCCCTGCTGGCCGGTGGTTGACAGGAAGCTTCCATCTCATCAGTCATCTAACCTTGTGGTTGGATGAAGATGCAGTCATTCTTGGATCAACGGTAATCTCTTACTTCACCTTCTTCCCAAAAGTTGAATAACTTTATGTATGCAATGTGTAAATGCCATATTGCCGTGTCTAACAGTTGCAATTAGGCCGTTCTCTGGCCCTCTTTGGTTCATTTTGCCTCAGTTAATGCAGCTGTATTGTCCACACCAGCAAATTAATTATTTTCTATGAAACAAACCAGATGTTATTTTTGACAAAGCTAATTTGGTTTTGCATATGAATTAAGTAGCTGTAGTGTTTGTTCACTGCTAAGTCTGGGAGTGTTGATATTTTTTATCTTCATTTAGGCATTGCTACAATACCATCTTTTGTGACCCTGTGGTCACATGAATAATATTTTTTTAGCTCATGATACTGAACAGCTTCTTCTGGTATTGTACCAGAACTCAGATGATTGGCCAGTTGTTGATCCCTTGCCATCATATGGTCGAGGAAGGGAGTTGATCGGGGAAAGACATCAAAGCCTCATCTATGGGCACAATTTGACCGATGTTATCATAACTGGTTGGTAAAATATGATGAGAAATTGTCTCCACATGTGGAGCTGGCTTTATAACTTGATGTTGCTGACCTGCTCTCTTCTTCATGCAGGTCATAATGGAACCATTGATGGTCAAGGCAGCATCTGGTGGAATTGGTTCCATAACAAAACTCTGAATTATACAAGGCCCCATTTGGTGGAGTTGATGAACTCAACTGCAGTTGTCATCTCAAACCTGACTTTCTTAAATTCACCATTTTGGACCATTCATCCAGTATACTGCAGGTTAGTTCTATCAACAGAAATTGGATGGCGTTTTTCTTTCTTGGTAAATTTCAAGTGTTTTCAGTGTCTTATTAAAAAAATATGCAAAAGGGAAGTCATTATGAATTATGAGAGAGTTGAGACTTCTTTTCTGGATGAACAGCCATGTTTCTGTTCAGAATCTCACTATCCTTGCTCCTCTCAACTCACCAAACACAGATGGGATCGATCCAGGTGAATCACCGAGTTCTTCCTTTTAATGTCATCATAATCCGTTTTGAACTGCCAACAACTCATGATAGCCTTGTGATGTAATTGTGTGAACTTAATCTTCTACTGCTTGCGCATCTTTTTTTTCATCTTTTGTTATTTGTAGAGTGCATTCTCCCTTGAAATTAATTTCAAATAACATAATACACTTTCATGACCATCTGCATCAACCTTTGGAGTAAATTCTAGGTTCATCTAGTTTTTGTAAACAGCAACAAGCAAACAACCATTATTCTCACCGATTCTTTTTATCATATCCAGATTCTTCTGATAATGTCTGCATTGAAGACTGCTATATCAGCACCGGTGATGATCTGATTTCCATCAAAAGTGGGTGGGATGAGTATGGCATTTCATATGGTCGTCCTAGTAGAAACATTCTCATTCGTGGGATTACAGGGAAATCTCAAACAAGTGCAGGAATATCAATTGGAAGTGAGATGTCTGGAGGTGTTTCAGAAGTTCATGCAGAAAATCTCCAATTTTTTGGTTCTCATACAGGTATCAGAATAAAGACATCTCCGGGAAGGGGTGGTTATGTCAGAAATATCTGTGTCTCAAACATGACCTTGGATGGTGTATATATAGCTATAAGGTTCACCAGTCAGTATGGGGAACACCCAGATGAGTTTTACGACCCAAGTGCCCTCCCTATCATAGAACATATTACTTTTAAAGATGTCTTAGGTGATAATATCAAAATTGCAGGCCTCCTAGAGGGTTTGGAAGGTGGCAGTTTTCAGAACATTTGCCTCTCCAATATATTCCTCAATGTAACATCAAAGTCCCCATGGAACTGCTCTTCTATTCATGGATATTCTTACTTAGTTTCTCCAGAAATCTGTGAGCCTTTGAAGGAGAGTATCTTCCCTGAGAAATACTCGGATTGTTACCATCTATCAGATCCGAAACGGTTTTCCAGTGAATAAAACAGAGGCTATGAGTAGCTGTCTTGGTAGATTATCTTGTGTGAATGTTGAAAATTGATTTTTTGCCATCTCTCAACACAAAGAAGTTGACTGGTTTGTGCCCTTTGAGGTGGTATTGAGAGACAAGCTTCTGGTAACTTTGTGTGCAGTAACAAATAATTTAGTGATTTTGTCAAAAGTTAGAAATATAGTGATATTATGCTTCCAGAAACACTTTGTTTCCTCTTCCCTTATAAGTTGTACTATAGAAAAGAAAAATGGTCAATGCTTCTGGGTATCATATTTTCTGTAAAACATGATGTCAAATAAATATTCATACCAGAGTCCAAACTTTGAAGAAAAATGACCTGATCCGAAAGGTCAGTATATACTTCAAAGAACCAACATACATGTAACGCAGTTTCTATATACTTCAAAGAAGCAACCAACATACATTGCATGCAGTTTCTGTATATTTAAACTGTCTACGTTTCTTGAACACTAACAGATGCAAATGTGCGCAAATGTTGAAGGGGAAAGTGTAATGTAATGTCAATTGATGCAGGGCAATATCTATACCATTAGCTTGCATTTCCATAAAGTTTAAATAAAATTGAATAGGTGGTGTAATAATTTAAGGAGTATCAGTCTCCAAATGATCCCTATCTCAAAGGCTGAGAATCTAACAACATCATCCCTGTTTATCTTGGGGATGCTTCACAGCCATCCTTCTTTATAACAGAACATAGAACCTGCCTCGAGATATAGGTCTCCAGCTCCCTGGACACCTCTGTCAACTTCAAGTCAAAGTTACTTTTGTACTTGTGCTTTGGTGAGGGAACAATGCAGCTGAACATAGTTGGTGAGCCAGAAAACCTCCTTCTCGGGCTTGTAAACTTTGCGACAGGCGACCCTGGCATCCACCCCCCTTTGGATATTAGAGGTGTTAAGCCAGATCCTGCTGTAGTTGTAGTGGCTATGTTTCTATCTGTGCTCATCGTCAATGGTCCGGATTTTGTCTCTAATGGCAGTGGTCTCAACGAGTCATGCTCTGCCGATGGCTTCTGTTTCACAAGTCTTTCCCTGGCTTTCTCAGCTGCAAGCAATGCCTTCTCTTTGCTCAACTTTATCAGCGTCCATGGATTAATGCTGACGCGGAAACCTTGTGGCTTGGTTGAGATGGAGGGCTGAGGTGCTCCATCAATTCTTATGGATAGCCTTCTGGGGTTCTGAAATAGAATGGCATTTATCCAATAAGGCAGATAGACAAACTTGTGTGTCTTCTGAAATCAATCCGAAGAAGCAAACTAAAGGCCGGCTGCAATGAATATGAACTTTACCTGAATTCCCCCATCATGCCCTCTGCACATAAACTTTGATACACAAGACGGCTTTTCAGGTGAATCAAAATCACTATCGCTCTCATCTGAGGAGAAATCTGAATCATCATTAAATGAATCAATTTCCATAGACTGGTTGATCTCCTCTTTCATTGCCAGGATATAGTCATATGTTCTGATTCCCTGCAGCACGAATTTATACATTAGGCAAATCATTGGTAGAATGTGAGCTTATAGAGTAAACTTCACCTCATCTGTCAACTTTCATACTCACTCAGAACTGTGGAAATGACAATTACAAAATAAACATGGCACATAAGAATTGAAAACTAGCTACCTTCTTAATGAGAACCAAATGAAAGAAGAAAAGCTGTCCCATTGCTGCTGAACCATAAGCTGTCAATAGAGTTAGCAAGACCTGCATTGCAAGATAACATCCAGATTAGTCTGGAATGGAAAACCAAGGAAAGTATAAACTAATTAATTACCGATATCGTGGCGAGAACAGCTCTTGGAAAGCCTAGGTAGAGTTTCCACTTCAGCTCCTGCTCTATTCCCTTTTTATCTGTGAAGCACCTAACAAATATGGCAATAGCTGTTCCTCCTTCTATGATCAACTGTGCCACCAGTAAGTAGTAAATTTGTTTACATGCACAAAGAAACACAGTAAATATTGATTGACTATAGATAAGTTAAGCAAACTGATTGAATAGTAAATCAACTTACCAATAACAAAACGAAAACCATCAGAAGAATGAATGTGGTGTAGTTCTTTTTACCAACACAGTTGTTTAACCACTAGTGAGAACAAAACGAAGAAGTTGAATCAGAACCAGAACTTAATTGGGTTATATAGTAGAACAACTAAGAAGGACTACATACCCTGCAGTGGTGATCAAAACCCTCAACGCATCGGTTGCATGTCCTGCAGTGCTTGCTTCGTTTCTTCACCTGCAAAATCAGAACAGAGTTAAACACAAGAACAACCCCAAATTACCACAAGTAGATTCACCAACTCACCTCAAAGTCACAGAGTGCACAATACGAGATGTCGTCTTCCTTGAGATCAGGAGAGACAGCGTCGCCGTCTTTCATGAGCACAAAGGGAAAAGGAACCAAGGGCTCCAAATGAGTGCTGGTCTTCCAGGGATCCAGATAACTCCTCCTTATAAAAGTCCTGAGAATCTTCTTCTCAACTCTCCTTAAGAACCTGACCATAATCTGCCCCAGAATGAACCAGTGGTTAAGTTCTGGGTACCCTTTATTACCAAGAGAGCCTTTCTTCTTCTTCTTCCTCTTCTTGAAGCTGGTTCTGTCAGTTGGGTCCGTCGCGGTGCACCGGATGAAGAGAAACATAACCGAAACAGCAACAAAGGAGAAGACTGTGGTTACTGTGATCTCCGCGATTCGATTTCCCAGGAAAAGTCCCAGGAATGTGTAGAACATTACCACCAGAAAGCTAAAAACCGCGATTCCCACCATCTGCAAATTCAAATTGGCATTAAAGCATAACTGGTTGTTTCCTTTTGGGATCCGCTTCCGAATAAGGCAAATAGTAATGAGATGTGGGTAAATGAATGAGGTACCTGCAAAGGATGGAAGGGGCGTTGCCAGCCATGGCGTCTAGTACTGATCATTGGTCGAAGCTATTCTCTTCGATTCAAGGTTTTGCTGAAGCTAATCCCAAAGTTCCCAACACACCAACTCTGATTGAGCTTTGTGTTTCTAAAAGCAAATATTGGTCTTAGACTTCTACTCTGCATCCCCAACGGTCCTCCACGCTGTGTTTCAAATTTGAAACCGTTGGCCCCACTTCGGTCGCACGGTTCCTAATAAAAGTTTGATATAATTTTTTTTGTTTTTTGAATTTTTCACAATTGTAAAGGTAGCAGCAGAGCGGGTTTTCATCGTTTTTAAATTAATAATCTCGATAAAATAATAATTTTGGTTTTAGTCGTTCCTAAAATAAGAATTTAATACAGAGTTGACCTCAATAATTTAATAATCTCGATTAAATAATATTTGTTGTTGATCCCAACGTTATTATTTTATGAATGGTGCTACATACACCAAAAAGTTATACAAAAAATAAATACTAAATTATGTGGTATCTACCACGTCATTACTTTCAATCAAATAATCTTTAATATGTCTATTATTCTTATTTTTAAATTAGCCTAAAAATATATGTATTATTAATAAAAATAAACATAATAATCTTAGATCACTCATCATCAAGGTTTCATCCAAGTCTTCCATGGATATATGCGGATGAACCAAACCATCTTTGTTGGAGATGGTACAATAACTCCCACAAGAATATTGTCAGCAATTGTCAACTTAAAAGTTTAAGAACGTCTGCAATCATCTCCTCTTGATCAGCATGTGTAAAGCAACATATTCATCGCATATATTTACTATTATTGAGAGCAAATAACCTTCATCAACAACCTGATCAAGCAAGTTGTTCCTGAAGTGCTATAACTCTAGATTAGTAGTGGTGTGAGACAATAGCAGCCACATTTGTTCCCGGCAGATTTCTCAATTTGATGTTTGTTAGCCATGGCCATGGCTAAATACAGAAGTTGCAGAATTGTGCGATGCCATCAAGTAGTGTCAATTTCTTTATTAAAGATCCAAAATTATAGATGATATGAGAAATTTGGGAAGACAAAAAACAACAAATTTATTCGAAATTGCACTCATATGAATAGATAAACATCAAAGTTGAATCGCACACAATTGTTTGGAAATTTTCTGGTGAAGCCTTTCTGGTAATCAAACCCTAAGTTCAAGAAATATTTTTATTTTTTATTTTTTTATTGTAATTGCTGATTTTCATTTTAGCCCAAATTAATTTATCAGGTATATATGTTGGAAATTACTAGGATTAAAATGAATGAAGTGGCATATGCCACATCATTTGGTATAGGTTTTTTGTATAATTTTTTGGTGTCTTTAGTATTTTTCTTATTTTATAAAGATTAACTCACTACCAGAAGAAAGACTTTAGCCGACGAAAATAAAAAAACCAGGCCGACGAAATATTTTTTCGTCGGCTAAAGAAATTTTTTCGTCGGCTTTAGTATGTGAACTTTAGCCGACGTCTATATAAAAGTTTAGCCGACGAAATATATAATTTCGTCGGCTAAAGTGCCTTATATTTGCAGATCTGGACAGCAGCTCATCTAGAAAAAAAAACGGGAGAAAAAGTTTGGGTGTTGTCGAAATCTGTCCATAATTAGTTTGTGGAGCTATATATAGGTACGTATATGTGTATATATGTTGATTTTGAGTTTTATTTGAGTTAATCGATTTTGAGTGTGATCGAGTTGATCGATTTTAAGTACGTTGGATGTATATATATATGTGTCGATCGATTTGGTTGATGATTTGATAATATATATGAAGTTGTTGTTAATAAGTAGTAGATATATATATATATATATATATATATATATGTTAATTAATTTATAATATTATGTTGATGGTATGAAGTTGTTGATGATATGAGTTGATGATGATTTTGTGATGATGTTGATATATAATATTGTTATGTAATTATTAAGTATATATATATATGTGTTAATTAATTTGTTATTAATTAGTTGTAGTACGTAGAATACTAAATGAATTGAGATTTTATATATGGAATTTAATTACTTAGAGTTATACATATATATTTTGTTATATTTTCAGGATATGGATAAGAGTTAGATTTCGCTTCCAAAATGAGACAAAAGATATGGTAAAAGAGTCATGAGTTTTCTGTAATATGCGCTGACTAATGCTAACGGGAATACAATTTTCTATTGCCCGTGCACGAAATGTTAGTGTCGCAGCGATATGCATCGATTTGCGATTGACAAAGTATGGCAGCACCTGAAGAGTAACGGGTTTTGAGAGAAGTACACATATTGGTTATATCACGGTGAAACATCATCAGGGGGTCCGCATGATCATGGGCAATTTTCTGAGACGGGCAGTACATCCAACGATCCAACAACGGCCTTCATCAACGACATGTTCCTTATAAGAGCGGTGTATGCGCTCAAGGACAATATATGCCTGAGCCGGTGCAGCCCTTCCCTAGAGTTGTCAACATTGCTAGTATTGACAAATACAACAAACTGCTTGCTTTCCAACAGACCATTCTATACCCCGGTTGTCAGAAGACCGTTCTTGTAAGTGTGATGGACATAATGAAGATTAAAGTTGAGACAAAATCGACCGTGAAGGCTGTTGATGATTATCTACAGTACACTGCTTTGATGCTGCCCCACGGTCATCGTCTTCCTACCACTCATCATAAGGTCCGATGTATCCTAAAAGATCTTGGGCTTTCCTACATCAAGATCCATGAATGGAGATATGACTGCGTTCTCTTCTGGGGTAAAAATCTAGAAGGGAATGACCTTGGTGGCCTTGACGCATGTCTGGTATGTCACATGACAGGTATAAGCTGCCTCCTGCAAGCAATAGGAAATCTGTGAAGGTACTTCGGTATTTCTCGTTGAGGGATAGGCTGGAGCGGTTGTACATGTCTTCACACACGGCCAAAGCTATGAGATGACACGTTGATAGGGAATTGCATGACGAAGATACCCTTATACACCCTGCTGACGGGGAGGCTTGGAAGCATATAGACAGGGAGTTTCCTCATTTTGCGTCAGAGGTCCGAAATGTGAGGCTCGGGCTCTCATCAGACGGGTCAACCCTTTTGGCAACATGAGTCTTCAATACAGTGTATGACCGGTGATTTTGGTACCGTACAACCTTCCTATGCATGAAGAAGGAATACAATATGTTGAATTTGTTGATTCCGGGGCCCGGTTATCCATGGAAGTGTCTCGATGTGTATTTGAGACCTTTAATTGAAGAGCTTAAGTTTTTTTGGGACGTTGGTTATCTCACTTATGACAAGTACATGCACGAGATGTTCCAGATGCATGTCATGGTTGTTGGTACCATCAGTGATTTTCCTGCCCGTGGGATGTTGTCGGGCAACGTTGTTAGGGGATACAAGGCTTGCCCAGAGTGCCTTAGCGATCAGGGGAGCAGCAGTCATTGCAACAAAATATGCAAATTGGGTCACCGTACTCTCCTTCCATATAATCACAAATGGCGGTTCGATGACAAGGCATTTGATGGGACCGTAGAAAACGGTGTGCCTCCTAGAAGATGGGCGGGGGAAGAAATTTTAGCAGTGCTTAATGAGTACGATTTTGGGCAACTCAACAATCATCCCAATATTGTGGCGGCAATACCTGAAAGACCCGACAGGTACAAATTCTGGACATATAAGAGCATATTCTAGGAACTCTCATACTGGAGTAAGTTGTTGATCATGCACTACCTAGATGTGATGCACATAGAAAAGAGTATTTGCGACAGTGTGGCGGGCACAGTGCTGAACTTGGAGGGGAAGATGAAAGACGGTCCTAATGCACGCATTGATCTAAAAAAAATGCTTATAAGAAGACATTTATGGTTGAAAGAAGGGAAGAAAAAAATGCCTCAAGCTCTTTACACCGTGAAGCTTGACCAGAAGAACATAATTTTCAGGTGGATGAGTTGTGTGAAGTATCATTCAGGCTATGCAGGAAATATAGCCCGGTGTGTGAACTTCCGGGATAATAAGATGTACGGGTTGAAGAGTCATGACTGTCATATCCTGCTACAACGTCTCTTCCCTGTTTTCATTTGACCGTTCCTTCCCCGTCAGGTGGTAGAGCCGTTAGTAGCGTTGGCAAGATTCTTCCAGAAGTTATGCACACGGGAAGTGAAAAAGTCTAACCTTCGGGAAATGCAAGAGGACATCATATATATCATATGTAAATTGGAGAGGATATTTTCTCCAAATTTTTTTAACATCATGCCTCACCTGATGATCCATCTACCCGAGCAATTGTTGCTTACCTAACCTGTACACTACATTTGGATGTATCCCATGAAAATGTACATTTTTTACACCTGAATTCCTCAATATACATGTTCAATAATCATAACACTTTGCAACTTGATTTATAGGCAACTTGGAGACTACAAAGCTTATGTGGCTAATAAATCCGCGCTTGAAGGATGTATAGCTGAAGCATATATTGCGCACGAGTGCGTCACTTACATGAGGTTGCATTTAAGAGCGTTGAAGGAAACTCCGCAAACCATACCGGTAGATGTACCGAAGTTCAATCTTTCCATACTCTCCAGTAATGTTGAAGTTTATGGAATTTTGCCAGACTCCTACAAGTTGCAACCACATGAGCTAGTCATTGCCCACTGGTGGGTATTGATTAACTGTCCAGAAGTTGAATACTGGAAAGATATCCACTATATTGTCCAGACATTCAAGGTGATCTCGAGTACCACAACAGGGAGTTCGCAACTATTTTGGCGGCTGGGTACGTAATTCAATATTTCTGTACGTATTTATGTTTATTGCATAATTATCCATATTTACAGTTGAATGGTTGGTTGCAGATGAACCATATTCAATTTGATGGTCACCCAAATTGGTCGCACGAACTAAGACTTTTAGCGATGAAGCTGATAATGTCAAGAGTTTATCCGATGTGCAAGGTGAATGACGTGCAATTTATATGTAAACAGAGAGACAGCAGACGGAGAACACAAAATTCTAGGGTGATGGCACATGGTGGGCGGAATGGAGTTGACTATTACGGTGTTCTTCATTCAGTGGTGGAACTCGTTTATGGGCAAGGCATAACAGTGCACCTCTTCAAGTGTAGATGATTTGATACTAGGCCGTAGAGCATGAAGACCGATCAGTACGGAATATTATCGGTGAACACTACTACAAGTTGTTACGAAGATGACCCGTTCATTTTTGCCACATCGGTAAAAAAAGTGTTTTATCTTAATGATCTTGCTAAGGGTGACGCGTGGAAAGTAGTCAACTTTGTGCACCCTCGAAACATTTACCGGGCGGCTACACTTGGAGAGGCCGAAGATGAGGAAGAAGATGTTGCATATCAAGAGCCCAGCGCAATAGGTATTCTTAACTCCTCTACCGTTCGTCTTAATAATTTTAAAGCGGGTCGTTCAGTGCGAATTCGTGATGAAGAGCCAAGACTTATTGATGTTGATCCAAATCAAGAAACAGACGAAGACTCTGGCGATGAGGAAAGGTATAGATTACCAGAAATTAATTCTGACACCGAAGAAGACTCATTGGATTACGAGCCTTAGTTTTAATTTAGAGGACGTAATCCATTAATTTGTAATAAAAAAGAATGTATTACCTTTATAGTTTACATATGTTGAATTCATATTTCTGTTATTTTATATGAATTTTGGTGATATATGAACATGAAGTTAGTATGGTTTACATTAAACCTTCTGTTTTTTTAATGTATTTTTTATACTTTAGCCGACGAAAAATATCATAATTCGTCGGCTTAAACCATCTTAGCCGACGAATTATAGTATATTTCGTCTGCTAAAACCATCTTATTTGAACGAAATAAGTCATAATTCGTGGGCTAAGATGCGGTTAGCCGACGAATACCCTAATATTTTGTCGGCTAAACCCTAAACTCTAAACCCTAAACCTTAGCCGACCAATACCCTAATATACGACTTGTTGCATGTCATCGATTTGAAACTATTTTCAGTTGAAGGTCCGGCCAAAATACGTAATTCAGACGGTCCAATGACCTTTTCCGTGCGTTTAGGGGTTTGACTTACGAGATTGACCGTCCGGATCGAGCCCTTAACCTTGTCGGATCAAGTTGAATTTTTTCCCATACATGTATTTTATCAGGATGGTCAGATCTGGAGGTCGGATTTTCGTTTCTCAAGTTTGATCATCACAATCACAACATGCCTACTAATGTTGTACAACATGTTTACCTAGTGTTAAGTAAATGTTCCATTTCAAAAACAAACTATACGTAGAACCTTCAAACGCAAAAAAGTTGTTAAATAAGATATGACCAGAATGGTGAAATACGTCTACGGTTGAAAAATCACGGTATTCCGGTAAAGTCTCGGTGCCGATAGTTGCGGATAATGCAATTTTCCATTCTTTCTCCCTATGGGTAGCCCTATCTTCGGTGGTTATTTTCCATAAAATTTTTATACGACTTGTTGCGTCTCATCAATTGGAAACTATTTTCAGTTGAAGGTCCGGCCAAAATACGTAATTTAGACGGTCCAATTACTTTTTCCGTGCGTTTAGGGGTTTGACTTACGGGATTGACCATCCGGATCGAGCCTTTAACCTTGTCAGATCAAGTTGAATTTTTTCTCATACATGTATTTTATCATGATGGTCAGATCTGACGGTCGGATTTTCGTTTCTCAAGTTTGATCATCACAGTCACAATGTGCCAAATGTATAAAAAGTACTATAGCCGACGACATTATTGAAAATTCGTCGGCTATAGTTAATAAAATAAAATAAAATAAATAAATTAGAATATTAAATAAAAAGTACTATAGCTGACAAATTTCATTACTTTAGCCGACGAGATTCATAGGTTTAGCCGACGAATTGCAAGGTTTAGCTGACGAAATAAAATTTTCGTCGGCTAAAGGTATAGGGTATATAATTAAACCCAGCGCTCGACAGCCTCCACAACGCTCCAAAAAACCCTAAAAAATCCACCACTGCCTGCTCAAGCCCTCACGACGCTCCACAGCCTCCACCGCCTCCTCGAGCCCTCCACAGCCTCCTCGAGCCGTCCTCGAGCCTCCTCCTCGGGCCATCTCCGTTCTGCTCCAACCCCGATCCCTCCTCCTCTTCACCGTCCTCACTATCTTCCTCTTCTTCGTTTTCACTTCCACCCATCAAAAGGTAACTCTTTTCTTCCTCAGACGGGATTCAAATTAATATTTTAAACAAGATGAGCGGTAATTTTAGATCGACGAAGGGTTCGAAGGGCCAAAGGTCCGAATTGTCTGAGGGAACCTCTAGCAACCCTCAAACGTCGTTTGGGACCCCGTGACAGCCAGACGTACGACCCTTCTGAAGACGGCGCAGAGGCAGCCGAGCGTTTCCCATTCCTAGAGGCAACCAGAGGTGCCCCCTTCATCGAGGCAGCTGTGGCCTCAGACCCAGACGGAGGTGTCTGCACCCCGTATGCCTAAGATACATCGTGCGCCCACTACGGGTCCTACTGCTTCGGATGGTGGGTCATCTAGGGTACAGATGCCGGCGCCTCATCTGTTCCTTTCGCGGATGATACCGGCCGTATCTGCTGTCCATGGCTCAGGGACGCCGATTTATCCACTGCCCCCGCCGGTGGCTCCATCAGCGGCATACTGGTTTGTGCCTTTTGATACGCCTCTTATTTCCGCGAGGGTATCATCATCGGCGACGGAGACAGAATCCGTCGCGTCCGCCGCATCGCCCTCAGGTAATGAAAGATGAATGATTTGTTTTCTTATAATTAATAATAAAGGGTCTCCGATTTTAATGATTAATTTGGTTTATCATGTGATAGGCACCGTCGGAGCGAAGCCAAGAAAGAAGAAGAGAGGCCCCGTCACAGGGAAGACTCTCGAGAAGACCGTCAATACCTCAGGGAGGATCGTCATCGATACTGACGGGGATGGCCACATAGTATCGGGCGGGAAGTCGAGGACGTTCTCCGGCAGCGTGAGAGCGCTCATTAGGGATAGAGTCCCTATGTTGTGGTTAGACTAGGGCGAGGTCCCGCAGGAGGTTAAGGACATGGTCCACAACGCGATGTCGGTGAGTTTACAAAATGCCTCAATAATATTATGTATTACATTGTTGATTTCTCGAAAAACTAAACTAATAAACGGTTAAATGCAGGTGTGGTTTGACGTTCCCGAGCACCCGAAGAACAGCTGGGCGAACGTTGTGCATGGGGGAAGGTACGTTGCGAAGTTAATGAAAAAAACAAAATTGTATGTGATATTAATAATATTTCTAATATTTTGTTGTATCTGTAGGTACAAGGAGTGGAAGAACGAGTTGCGGACCCACTAAACTACGCACGGGAACACACGTTTTGGTACCCCTGCTGAGTTCCAGTACAGGGACTCAGGGAGTACGAGTGGCGTTGACTTCTGACATCAGAATTCAACAACCCTCATAAACATGTATTTAAAAAAATTAATTAGTTAATTTGTCATTAAGTACATCCGTTTTTAAATATTTTATTAATAGTTTATTTTTTTCTTTGAAGGCAGTTTCCCGAGCAAACGCTCAGAACCGGCAACGCAACACAAGGAACCATCATGCCGGTTCTAGACTGTTCGCTGTCTTCATGGACGAGGCGGCCAGGGAACATCCAGAAGTCAACCGGTACGTCTATACGTACGAGAATGCATATCCTGACGCCCAGGAGGATATTGTAAGTCATGTTAAGTTTTTAAATTTTTAATTTTACTTATATATATGTCAAAATGTTAATTAATCATTTTTTTCCTATCCAATTAGGCGAAGGTGAGGGAGGCTAGTGACGAGGTGATGAGTGCTATAGTGAGGGAGGCATGGCCGGACATGCAGGAGGAAGAGATATCTGAAGCCATGTCCCGGATCGACACTTCAGATCTGAGGGTTGGGGCGAGGATCATGGGTACAGCCTTCCCACCGCGAGGAAACAACTTCTACTGCCGGGGTCTAGGAAAGAAGGGCGAGGGGGTCCTAAAGACCACTCTAGGATTTCAACGAAAGGCAGCTTTGACCAGCAGCTGGACGACTCAGCTAGAGTCGGAAGTTGAGAGACTACAGGAACAACAAGCTGCTCTGGCTGCCGCTCATGCTGCCCAGATCGCCGCCCAGACAGCCTATACTACCGCGGTATATGCCACCCAGCAGGCCCAGCAGCAGCAGATGTTCCAGTACTTGCAGGAGTTTACAGCTGCCCAGCGTCAGGGACTTCCGGCTCCGCCCATGCCTACGCCTATACCGCTACCTCAGCCGCCGCAACCTCCTCAGCAGCAACCTCCTCCGCAGCAGCCCCCAGAATCGGATATTGATTTAGACAATCTAGATTGTGTATGGTTGATCAATTATATAGTTTTATGTGCTTGTTGTTGGTTATATGAAATTGTTTTGTGTGTTTTGCATGTTGCTTGGAATGGTAATTTAGAAATTTCGGGTTTTTTTTTACTGGAATGGACTTATAACCGACGAAACATGTAAGATATTCGTAGGCTATAGTATTTTTAATTTTTTTTTTATAAGGTTTAGTCGACGAATTATGGTATGTTTCGTCGGCTAAACCCTTCTAAAGCCGACGAAACAGACTATATTTCGTCAGTTATAGTAATTTTTTTAATTTTTTTATTACATACTTTAGCCGACGAATATCTTAAATGTTTCGTCGGCTAAAGTCTCAGATTATGGTCGACGAAACATTTAAGATATTCGTCGGTTAAATTCTAGGACAATAGCCGACGACGTCTTCTAGTTTCGTCAGCTAAAGTAATCGCCGACGACTCTTTCCTGACGAAACCATAGCCGACGAAGGCTTGTCGGCTAAGATCTTAGCCGACAAATTAAGCTAACAGGCCGACGAAACTTTTTCGTCAGCTAAAGTGCTTGTCCTGGTAGTGACTATATATGGCAAATGAAAAAACTCTATATTTGTGATTCAATACAACACCTATTAGAATTTACTCGTACATATATCCTCATATTGTTATATATTTGAGCTTCATCTTTCTTTTCTTTTTTGGGTGTATTCAGTTGTATTTACTGGCATAACTTTTAAACTTTTCAGGTGGTAAATCATAGAGGACGTTGTTCACCATGTGCTCAGAAATGGAGTTTTGATGAGCTACGGTCCGGTTAGAAATATATTTCTGTATGAAGGCTTAATGTCTGATTATAGATATGTTCCCAGAGAGAATCCCATGTTCTTGAACGAAAAGAAGGGCTCTAAGATTGTGAAAGATGTCTTGGTTCGTTGTGTTGTTCTTGAGACTAAGTGGCTTGAAGAAGAAGGGGACCGGTTAGCTTAGAGTGTGACTATCTAGGACCAGTTGCTTCTTAAATGGTTTTCCTGTTTTTATCACCTATGACTTGGAAATTAATCATGCAAGTAATTTGCTGGATATTTCATGTTAACATGTTGTTCATTATACTTTGGTGCATATATCTCTACTATCTTGGACATTCATAACAAGAGCCCAAATTCTTAGCTCCGTATGTGAAACCTTTGTATACACAGATTTGTGTCACTGATTGAATATTTTGGAGAAAGACATGGCTTGCAACAAGACTTGATATTAACTCTTAGTATTGAAATGGCTCTTTTATGAGGCCTTGCATATACATACACATTACACACATATTTTTTTCATTATTTGTTTCATTCTCATCTTTCTTGCCCAATACCATATTATGGCACACAATGTAGAACTCCTCTTTGACTATTAAACTCAATTTGATCAAATACAGTATCACAATCACTCTGTTTCCTATGCTTTTTAATTCTTCTTCAAACTTTTCATCTTCAAACTAACACACCCAACTATTAGATAGATGACGCAAAAGGGGTCCGGCTAATGAAGACCTAGGAGATTATTACTGGGAAGTTTGAGGAGCGAAGCAGTCACTTTCAAGTTATCATATATTAATTCTGACCTAACAAACAAAATAAGACTCTCAGGTCTAGATCTCAAGCAATTGTTTAGTGTCTCCTTAAAAAACATTATAGAACCATGACACTACTTCGGCCTGCGGGTTGATATTATTTGTTTTTATTTTTATTTTTATGAGAGGGTTTTTTTTTTTTTTTTTTTTTTTGAGAGAAAAGACTAACAATTATCAAGACTCGCCTCTAAGGTGACCAACATATCTAAATGCATAGCCGAGGAAGCCTAACTTGAAACACAACCAATCTAGAGCTTTATGTTGGGTAAAGAAAGACCAACAATGGCCAAAGAGTCTGCCACGAAATTAGCCTTACGGAACACGTGCTTGAAGGAGATAGAAGCGAAGTTGTTCATAAGTCATTCAGATATCTCTTACTAGGGCCTCTTGATACGCCAGGGAAATTCGATGAGAGGGTTCATATTATAGGTTGAGAATGATTGGTTAGAAAAGAAGCGATATTATTATAAGTTTGAAAGGATTCGAAAATTCTTCTCTCGACATAGTGAAAGGTCACCAAGTGACGTCCAACAAGAAAAACCACATATTTCAGTAAAGACTAAATGTTGACAAACTTTAGATTCCTCTGTTAAATGTTTGTTTGAAACTTAGGAATAGGTTTGACCATGAGCGATCTTGTGGTCACTGACGTGAAGAGCTCAAGCTGCTTCTGACGATTTCGATCGCTCTTCGGTGACTCTAACCACTGATTCGTGTGCAGTAGGTATCTGAATTAATCTTTTCGTCGAACTCTACAAGTCTATACACCTAGTTTATGAAATCGATCAAATTTTAGTGATTTGAGATTTATTGATGATGTGGTTGCCTGCGAGTAATACCCTATTCATTTCTGAATTTATTTGAGTGCTGGAGTTTGTAGGGCCGAGTCAAACAACTTAGTTTGATTAGGTGATTGGTTTACTATTGTCTTCAGTAAGTAACTTTGTTTCTCTATCCGGAAGTCCTGGTATTGTTTGGTAACGCTTGTTTTGGGAATGGGTTATCATGTTAGATGATTTGGTGAATAGAGTTTTATGGACTGTGTTTGAAGTTTATGATAAATTACCGATCTGATTTGATTATGGCTATGTTAGTTTAGGATTTTTGTGGTTTTCGGACAAAATGATTAGAATTAGATATTTGTGCCAAATGGGTTACTTTGCACTATAGTAATAATTTGGTTGTGTTGTGGGATGGTATCATGTAGAAGAACTAGTTTGATTTGCTGGTTCTTGGTGGTGTTTGAACTTAGATGTTGTCCGATGGAGAAGGAGACAACACATTTCTGACGTTTTTTCAGATCGGTATGTCGTTTCTTGTTCATATGGTAAAACTTGTTGAAATGCATTATTCATTTGGTACAATATCTTCATCCTACCTCATACATTCTAAAACATGAACAATTAAAACCGCATATTCTGAACCACAAGAAAACCAAATTGTAGGACACAAACCTCAGTTCAAAACATAATTATATAACAAGCTAGCCAACTTCAACTTCTGATTCCAAGTACAACATAATGCCTTTAACAAAAAACAACATTAGGGCATCGATATAGTTTGTTTAACATAGCAACCTAGCTAGCTAGTTGGCATCAAACCTAGGATATATAATGCATTAAATTGTTCAACACCTTCCAAAATTATAATGCACAAAAGCAGTTCATAAATACGAGGTACTACCATGAACCTACAACAAACAAAAGTGAAGCTAGCTGACAAAGTCTGATGGTCTAATTCAGTTATCTAGAAATGTTAGCATTTGTTAGCCCATTCCTTTCGGACTTCATCAAGTTGCTGGGTTGTGTAAGTCTGAGTAGCCCTTGTTCTAGCTCTTATTCCCCACCGCAACAAGAAAATTCAACACGATGATCATTTTCATAAGAGTTTAATAAACTAATAAACAATGAAATTAAAAATTTATTTTATACATAAAACCTTATATATTTTATGAAAAGGCATTATGCTTTGGAATCTAAAGTTTATCTAGTTTCCATCAAGGTTAATAAGCAAGTTAGGATTAATCTTTGAAATTGCCGTACCTTTTCATCTGGATCCAGGTTGTCATCCTCCACAATGACTTTCATGTAACGCATCACGTAATATCCACAACTCTTCCCATCTCTTTGTATCAGAGCACTCTGAAAATAAAGAATCATGATTATCGAACATGACACATGATTGTGAACGCAAAACTATATTGTACAAAATATAAGAGCTCTTACAAAAAGATGCTTCCAAGGATTTGCTTGCTTCTTTCCAGTGTTTTTCTTTAGGCTCTTGTACATTTTAAGGGAGCTTCAAACATAAAAATAATTGTTAAAATGTAATACTAACTGAATTTTTTGAGTACTACTAACTTATTCATGTCTACAGTACAATAACACACACATACCCAGTGACAATAGAAGGCCACTCACTACCATCTAGACGCATTTTCAATGGATCTATATAGCGAGTAGTTTTCTTCTCTGGGTTCACAATCGTCAAAGTCCAATGATCTCTGTGTGATAACATGTAATATACTTCAGTTATTTTCTTCATAAGTAGTTAAAAGTGTTGCAAACCACAAATATGAAATTAAATCATTTTTAGTTTTTTATGTACTCTGTATTATAAGGAATCAAAAAGATCAACCCTGTCTTCCTCTTCCTATACATCTCAGACAGATCGCAAGACCTCGTTGTGGGTGTTCCACTCCCAATTGTCTTGACTTGATCATAGTCGACAAACTGCATCATATCCTCCATCTTATTCTTCTTCAACACTCCATACAAGTAGCTACAAAGTACAAACACATATTGCAACATGAAATGATTAAAAGCCTACTTCCAAATAAAAACATCAACATGCATTCAAAATTAGCCGGTACTCAATAATTAAATATAAGAAACAGTTTTCTTTGATAATTGTTTACCACATGTAGAACAAAATGACACCATTAGATACTTCCTCCATGTTAGATATGGTGTAGACATCGCTTCTATAGATCGCTGTTTTCTAGACATGACCAAAAAGATTGGAGAAGAATATAGTATTCAATGTTTGCCCTTCCTTAAGGGAAATGTTCGCCCACTTGCATAATTCATTCAACTTATGTGGCAGATTTGGGGGCAAATGTTCCAGTGGCAGATTTGGGGGCAAATGTTCCAGGCCTTGATTGTCATCAAAGGGGATTATTAGTTTCTTCCTGAAATAAGAACATTTTGGTTTCTAGTTTTGTAAAATTAAGAGAACATGTTAGCAACATTTCCTAGAATAACAAGACAAAATATTGAAAAGAAAAAAATAACATGTAAAACATAGTACCGATTGTTACCTTCATCTCAGCTGCTGCAGTAGGGACCTTTGCTCCAGGGGTAACAACCAGCTCCTTAGGCTAGGCAACACAACTCCCAACTACATCGTCAACCGTTAAAATCTCATCCTTCACTGGAATTGTACCAAGGAATCACCAACAATCGCCTGAAGAACTGTCATGCGCACATTGTTTTCCCTTAATGGCATACCATGTATCAGATGATCGCTCGAGTCAACAAAAATGAGTTTTCCAATAGCAACAATATTGTCAACACTATCTACCGCCAGTTGACACTCGTTATCGCCACATTATCTCCTATCAGCAAACATCCAATCATCATCTATCTTATAGACACGCACATGGATACATAAGCTAAATATTATGACCTCAACTAATATAAGCATTTCTATGTAAACAATCATTCACAAACAAATGTAAAAAAATAATATATAATTTCAATATCAACATAAGCATCATATCCATGTAAACACTAGTCATTCATAAAACAATATTCGTAAGGAAGCATCATAGTTAAACAATCTATACAATCGGCTTACCTCAGTTTGTTTAGGTCCAGCCTATGTTGCACGGAAACAGAAACGAGTTTCTGTTTCCGGTACGATCCGATACGCGAAAACGTCAAAATCAAATATAGTCTGATACGATACGTGAAGGAAACGTCAAAATTAAAATAAATATAATATTTATTATAATAAATATAATTGAAAAAATAACATCAAAAAAATAGTTTCTTAATAAAAAACATCAATCTAAATCCAAACAAGCATGCATAATCAAATTATAATACAAATAACAAAGATTTTCATCACATAGTCAATCCAAATCCAAACCAAACAAATGTTTGAGAAAAGATCCATATTCAAATACTCAAATTAAAATACAAATAAGTCACATTAAGCTTCAACAACATCATCCTCCTCAATGTTTTCCCTCTTCAAACTCATCATCTTCAAACAAGACCGCCTCCAACAATGGCTCATCAAGTGAAAGGTTGGCAATCTCAAGCCTTCCAACATTAGAGTTTTCTAATGAATCAAAGTCATTGAGTTGCACATTTGTTGTAAGTTAGGCATTGTCTAGCTAAAATGCGAAGATTGGTATGCACAAATACCAAATCTTCCGCTCTTTGTGGTGCTAACTTGTTCCTTTTCAAAGAGTGAGTAAAATTGTAAGTACTCCAATTCCTTTCACAACATGAGAAAGAAGAAGGTTGACCTAACACCTTAAAGGCTATGACTTGGAGAATTGGTGCCGAAGATCCATGAATTACCCACCATGTTAGTGGCTCTAATATAAACCTAGCTATTCTTCATCACATCTCCACTTCCAAACCCTTGCATACACATAGAAAAATTAGCATACTCTATGTTAGAATTTCTTCTATCATCTTCATTGGCAAAGTATCAAAAAAAACATTTTTTTCTTTCCCTTGTAACATCTAAATCCTTGTGATGAGCAACCTGATGAGAATTTTCATCAAGCTATTCCGAACTATAGTACCTAAATATAAATATGCATAATTTATTAATTTCTATAAGATTCGCTAAAGATCAAATAATTATGAAATAAGCAAATTATAATGAAATTATTTACTAGTGGTAGTGTTGTACTTACTTGGGATTCAAAGATTGTGCCAAGTAATGAAGGAGTCTACTGGCTTTGCTCTAACGAGACAATAGGATTTTATGCACCGCATCCCAAAATGAAGATTCTTTATGAAGTTGCTTCATTTCTTTCCTATAAATAGTCTTCTTCACTTGCTCCATCATACTATCCCACTATTCATACACCAAATGAAGACAATGCTTATCCGTATCCGCCTTCCTAAGCATCTCATAGATAGGCTCGGTAAAAGAAAAAATATGATCAATGTTATCTCACATTAAGTCATCCAACAACATTTCTTTCACCCTACCCGCCTTCCTATAGTTATCTTCTCTATAATCATCCCATTTTGTACTAATCACCATTTGTTGCAAACCATTTTTGATTGTCTTAAACCTCTTGACCATAAGAAATGTAGATGCAAACCTTGTGGGAGCAACCGAAAGCAACTTCAAATTACAATGATCACTAAACATAACTAATCTCATTCCATGATTCATAACGAAGTTCTTAATAAATATAACATCTTTCACAACCGGTTGTATCCATGCCAACAACATTCAACATACACATCCACATTGTTCAAAGCTTGAGAAGGTGTGCAAATATTCTTGAGAGTAAGATTCAAAGTATGAACAACACATGGAGTCCAAAAGATAGTAGGATACTTACTTGCTATCAAAGCACCGGCCTTTGAACAAACATGAGCATTGTCGATCACTACTTGCACTACATTTTCATAACCAATGACACGACCCGCCCCGAATTTCACCCTGAACCAGGAGTAAATCGTGCGGGGACCACCTCTAAGGAAAGATTTACCGCAAAATTCGGTACAACCTCCCTTGAAAATGGACAACCCTTCCAATAGAAACCTGCAAACACGTCTAAAGGTTCCAAATCCAACCTTAACTTCTGGAGCCTTCGTGCGCTCCTTAAAAACAATCACCACCAACAGGACAATAAACATTATCTAAGATAATATACATCATCCGTCAAATATTCTAAAATATCAACAAGCCTTCACCCACAACCAAAAATATATACATTAAACTCAAGTATTCAGAGCTACTAGACACTAGCGGAAGTAAGAAAACACAGGTAGGCTAAACGGGTAACCTACTGGTGAAAGGTGGTGGAAATACGGGTGACTATACCTCGTCTCCTACTAGATCTAATCCGAACTCTGCAGACTGGGCATTTTAAAATAAAGGGCCCAGGGGAAGACATTTAATAACGTTAGAGTGAGTGGACAAAAATAATTTAATAACAAACTATTTATGCATTCCCATTTTAATTTCATAGAAAAATATACTGCATGCGGCAGCTTAAAAGTGCTCAACTCATAAACAGGCAATTTCACGACTAGCACTGGCTAGTCACAAACTCAAATAAAATGGAGCCTCTCTGGCTAAACTATATATAAACATATATTCGTATTTATTTACACTCGTCAGACTCCTTGTATGAATCCTAGAAATAATTTAGAAAAATTCATACAAGGCTACCACGCTGGCGTCTAACGCTCACGTTGCGCCATAATGATATTTTTCCTCATTATGACCGAAAAGACGGTGTATATATATACGCGCATATCCCCAATATAAATTATTATATTTATATAGGGCTACGACGATTGCGTCTAACGTTCACGTCGCACCATAATGGAATTTTACCTCAGTATGGTGGAAAATCACATATAGCTAGCTAGCATTTATTTATATACTATACTCATAAACATCCAAAATACATATCCACCGAAAATCTCATTTTCGGGATCTCTCCAAAGGAGGAAAAATTGTCAAATAGCCGAGAAATCAATAAGTCTCATCAGAAGAAATAAATGATTAATAAAATCATTCATCGTATGCTTTTTATTTAAAACAAAGGTCCACTCACAAATTAGGCCTAAGCCTGATGACGCTCCGAGGCTTCTTCTGCTCCGGCCTCCTCACGTCCTGTTCCAAATATATATAATTAATTTCCCACTAAAATCCAATATTGATAAAATAGGCAAAATTAATTGTGAGCCATAAATACGCTCATCATTGCCTAACTTTGATATTCTTAAATCAAAACGATCCAAACTTTAATACCATACTCGGCAGCCGTAAATACAACATTCCCCAGAAATTGATTTAAATCCTACGGCCGGATTTTACATTATTTAACCGCCAAAATACCATACTTTGGAAATTCATAAACCTATTCAAAACTCATCCGAAAATTCCACAATTCACTTCATTAAACTCCTCTAATTATTACACAATTAAAATCATACAAAACCCCAAAACGGCAGCGGCTCCGCCGGCAACGGCGGCCGGAGGCCGATTCCGGTGACGTCCAAATTCTACCAAATTTTAATAGTAACTTCCTCTCAACATCCCAAACAACTTTCATAACTATCACTAAGTCCAATTTCAAGCCTAACTAGGTCAATCGAACGAAAACATCCTAAAAGTCTTAGAATTTTAACTTCGAATTTCTCCTTACCAAACTCAAGAGGGAGTGAGCCTTTTGGAGGGGTTGTTGCACGGGAAGAGAGCTACAAAACCGTACCAAGCTATCCCGGATTGGTGGCCGGAGGAGGGAGTTCCGGCAAAGGAAGCAACACGGTAGTCGCCGCTTTCGGGCGGCAGTTCTCCCTCACGGCGGCGCTAGGGAGGCTCTCATTGGGCTAGAATGGAAGCTGGGTTGGAGGCGAACGGTGGCCCGACGGAAAATCGGGCAGCGAGAAGAGAGAGAGAGAGAGCGTCGGGAGAGAAAGAGAGAGAAGAGAGAGAAAGAAAAGAGTTTTGGGCCTCACCCATCCGGCCCAACTCTTCTATATACAACCCAAATCCAAAATTTAACACCCCCAAAAAATAATACCCTAATAAAAATTACTTTTTACAGCTAAAATTTACTATTTTTACCGTCGTTACATTTTTCTCCTACGAATAACTCTCCGAAATAATCGTCCCTCAAAACCCCTCTAGGGACCAATTAAACTATAACTCAATGTCGGAGACGGTAAAAATTCTTATTACAATCAAGCTAGTAAATAAGATAAAATTTTATGGGTCGGGATGTGACAACCAACTTGTTTGATAGAATCAATAAGCAAGTTGGCAATCAATAGATGATCCTTGTATTCTCCTTCACAATTTACAGCTTTCAACATCATTGGACCACTCTCACAAACAACCATCACATTAATCAAGGGTCTTCTTTGTGCATCGGACCAACCATCACTACAAATGCTCACACCCTTATCTCTCCATGCAAGCTTCAATGAGATCAATTGATTCTCAAGATTCTTCCTTTCATTAGCAAGGAGTGTTGTTCTTATAGCATTATAACCCGGTGGAACATAGCTTGGAAGAGTAGAAGCTCTAAAATAAGAGTTCTGATGGTGTAGATTTCTTGCTAGATTGAAGGATAAACCACCAGTGTAAAACATTATAGCAATCTCACCATTACATTCTTCCCTTAATTCGTTTTGGAATGCCTTTTCAATAGCACCACCTGCTGCCCTTCTTTTCTTCCCTCAGCTGCTGTTGTTGGTGCGCTTGTGTAGTCACCATAACTCACAAAAGAAGAGCTGCCACGAGCTGCTGAACTCCCCCTTGTTGATGATGGCAAAGGAACTTGTCTTGCTCCTCTATTTGCTATTCTCTCCTTGCAATCCTTCACCAATTTCGTAATCTTAGCAAATGCATGGGGGTTAACTTTTTTACAAACGGTAACCCTCACTCTTCCTTCCATCAATAGATGTTGTCGCACTCTAGTGTGAGAACCATTATAATACAACTAGTAGAAGTTACACTGCCACCTCCAACTTCCTCCACCAGTCCCGCACTTTTCAATCTTCTTAACATATTTCCACAATGGTGCTCTATCATCTATCATCTCAATTTCGGGACCAACCGCTTCGTTGGAATCATTGCTAGTACCGGCATTAACACTTACACTAGCACTAGTACTTGCACTTCCTCTAACAGAAGGTGTCCCTCTTGTCATAGTGTTCCTAAATCAACAAGGTAATCAAACAACAGCAGCAAACAGGATATGCACACCAACAAGGTAATCAAACAGCAGTAGCAAACAAGACATAAACAACATGCTTATCAATTCCTCTCATCTCTTCCTCCTTCCCTATTGTTCCAGCTTTTAATAAGAAACAGATAGATTCTAGCTAATAATTAAACAGCTAAGAAAAGACATCAACCACTAGCACTAGTACTTGCACTTCCTCTAACAGGAGGTGTCCCTCTTGTCATAGTGTTCCTAAATCAACAAGGTAATCAAACAACAGCAGCAAACAGGATATGCACACCAACAACGTAATCAAACAGCAGTAGCAAACAAGACATAAACAACATGCTTATCAATTCCTCTCATCTCTTCCTCCTTCCCTATTGTTCCAGCTTTTAATAAGAAACAGATAGATTCTAGCTAATAATTAAACAGCTAAGAAAAGACATCAACCACTAGCACTAGTACTTGCACTTCCTCTAACAGGAGGTGTCCCTCTTGTCATAGTGTTCCTAAATCAACAGGGTAATCAAACAGCAGCAGCAAACATGATATGCACACCAACAAGGTAATCAAACAACAGTAGCAAACAGGACAGAGACAATATGCTTATCAATTCCTCTCATCTCTTCCTCCCTCCCTATTGTTCCAGCTTTTAATAAGAAACAGATAGATTCTAGCTAATAATTAAACAGCTAAGAAAAGACATCAACTGTCCATACCAATCAACTAGCTCCTAAGAACTTCAACTGTTCCACATCTATAAGGCATCAACAATGCATAGCAACTCTAACAACCTAACAAACCATAACCATTCTCTAAGGAATCAACAAGACAACAATCCATAAACATTCTTCATCAACTAATTAATAGAAGCATGACAAAAGTGAAACCTGTCAAAATTCGGTTTGAAAAAGGCACTGCAGTGGAGGAAGGAGAGAAAGCAGAGGCGAAACCCAAAATTTATGCTGAAGAAGGCTTTGCAGTGGAGGAAGAGGTGAACAAAGCCTTTAAGATGCTAAAGAAGGCTTTGCTACAACATGATTGATTCAATTTTGCAGTCCAAAATCTGTTACAACATCAGAGGAGACGAAAAGGAGATGAAGACGAAGAGGAGACGAAGATGAAGAGCAGACGAACACGAAGACAAGACGAAGCAGCGAACACAAAGACGAGACGGAGCAGACGAACACGAAGACGAGACGGAGCAGCGAACACAACCTAATCCCTTTTGTTAGGGTAAAATATCTTAGAATTGTATAAGGGCAATCTAGTCATTCTATTTCATAGCCCTATCTAGACCTATATATACTTCTTGTAACCTCATTCTCCAAAAATCAAGAGACACAATGTAGCCTCCAAACTTCTTCTTCATTTTCTTTACTATTTTCAGCATTTATTGAAATTAAATAAATCATGATTTTTAGCATGGTATCGGAGCCATGGTCTCCGATCCGGAACCTTGTGGCTTCTGTGTTTACCTTAGCTTCCGCGATTTCCTTTGAGTAGTTTTCAATTTGCTTTCCCCAATTTCAAACCCTATCTCTGATCTCCCTAATTTCCTCGACCCACTCTCTCCCCCAGCCATCGTCCAGCTTCGTTTATAGCCACTCGCTCTTCATTTTCGTCCATCGAGATTTGGCTGCTCTCCTTGGCTTCGAGGTGGACGTGATTTGGGAATCGAGGTCCTTGTGGTTAGTGGCTATGTTTTCAGCTAGTAGATGAGTCGTTTTCAGATCCGGACAGTCATCCTCTGGCTCCATGTTTCTCTGCTGCGAATTCGGTAATCTCCAGCCTCCTCCTTTGCTCCAGCCGGCTTTGTATTCCGTAGTGCGTGATGTCAGGATGAACCATACTTGGAATTGGTAATTTCTGTCTGATTCAGTTACCTCTTTCACTTGAGTTGTGGAATCTCTTTATGGTCTTAGATTTTGTTCTCCGATTATCAGTTTTCCAGTTTTTATTTTAATGAAGTTGAAGTTGAAGTTTAAGATTGAAGAATTTTGGATTGCTTCTATTTTGGACTGGTGATTATAGCATGATAATTTTGGATTATGGATTGTTCTCTGGCTCTAGTATGCAGTTTATGAATGAATTCAGTGAATTAGTTTCTGGTTCCTCTATTATTTGGAAGTTGTTGCATTCAAGTATGATTTGCCTCATTCGATTCCGCAGTAGTCCATTCTCGTTAGATGTCATCTCTGCCTATTCACATTACACTGCTACGTGATGAAAGTTTTGGGGTTATAAGGTTGATTTGTTGTGGTTTGGCCCGATATGCTCATATGTTGCTTGAACTTATTCAATTGCCCACAGTCTTGTCCATTTTTTATTTCTCTTTAGCCTATCTTTCCTTTCTTATTCTCTACAATTTCCATTGAACCAAAATTTTGTACAATTACCAATGAAATTTTTACCAAATCTGGTGTTGTTATCCTTTAAGCTTCACTTTCACTATGTTTGTACAATTACTTTTCAAACAACTTTGTACAATTACCAGTGGCATTGCCTGTTTTCTTTTATCCCTTGGATTCTTGTTCAATTTCAGCCATTGCTTCTATTCAATTACATACAAAAAGAAACTTCAAGTCCAAATTTTGTTCACTTACTTTTTAAACCAAATTTTGAAAAAGAGCACTACCATTCGTTTTTGCCTTCTGTATTTTTGTTTTTCTTTTTTGTTCCTTATAAATCTTCTGGGCTAAGGCTGTGGGCACCTCATTCAAAGTGAGACCATGCAAATGCATTTGGGGGCAGATTTAAACATGGGGTTTTTACCCCTGTTATCTAATGTGTTGATATCATTGTTTACCATGGCCAATTCTTTTGGATTATACACATCTTTCAAGCTTGTGACCAAAATGTTCAGAGAGAAGAGGGGTCATTTGTGCAGTATTCGCTTCAAGGATTCTCCCATCAAGCAATTTACATCAGACCGTGCTCTGAGGGGTCATTGGGATTGCTTGGTTGTTCCAACCATTATGCTTGGGTACCAAGCATATGGTTGAGGGGGGTGTTAAGAGTGTAATATGTATTAGAATTGTATAAGGGCAATCTAGTCATTCTATTTCATAGCCCTATCTAGACCTATATATACTTCTTGTAACCTCATTCTTCAAAAATCAAGAGACACAATGTAGCCTCCAAACTTCTTCTTCATTTTCTTTACTATTTTCAGCATTTATTGAAATTAAATAAATCATGATTTTTAGCACCACAAACATTAAAGAGTACACATGATTTCGTTTGAAGTTAGAGCAAGCTCCTGGTGATAGAAAAAGTGTAGAGCGTCGTTAAAAGTTTCAGCGGCAAGAGAAAGGCAAAACCCAACAATGAACTCTGCTAGCAGATTGGGTGCATGAGCGTTAGCCAACTCACCCAAACATGAACCGCTAGTGGACTCCGAGTCAATAACCTCACCCATTCGCCAAAAACAACCTAATCTAGGAAAGTTAGAAGTTAGTTAGATCTAACTTAGGGTTTCTCCAAATTTCGGCAAGAACACGAAGAACATTAATTCAAACACAAACTCGGGAAACCCAAGAACCCAGAAACTTTGCAAAACTCATATTTGTCCTCAAAACAGTTCGATAGCCTACAAAACCCACCAAAACGCCAATATCGTGCATTTCTAACCCAAAAAACATACCAAAACATGAACAAACTCAGAGAATCTCCAAAACCCCCAAGAACCCAAATTCAAAAGACGACATAGCAAAAAACAACAGAAAAGAAGAAAAGATCAAGAGCATATCTGAAAATGAAGACGAAATCCTTGCAGTAGAAACACACACAAAGGGAAAGCAAACTCAGATCCAACAGAGAATGGCAGATCTTCCTTTCCTTCTCGCTTTCAAGAGTTTTGAGACTAGGGGGCTGGGGAGTGAAGAGTTCAAAAGAGAGAGAGTGAAGGAAACGACCCCTCAACCATTTGTTGACCACACTTATATACTGATCGGGAGGAGAATCTTAGCCGTCAAGCGTTTAACCTAGCACCGTTGGATGACCGACGCGTGGCACTCTCAACACACGTCTTCTTGCCATTATTGTTGTAAAAACCGAGGCAACGTGTTGGTTACCGCGATCATTATGACGAAGCTGCACGCTACTTGAGCAACCAGTGCATGCAGGACACGTGTCAAATCCAACCACAATAGCTCGATGAAATACGAAAAGACAACAACCGCTCAAACAGCTCAACAAGACAACCGCCGAAAAGGTCAAACGAAAATAAGAGGCCTCACTGTGTGAGAGACTAGCACGCTTTGACCGCTAAGAATTTACCTCACTTTGTGATAGACTAGCACGCTTTGACAGCTAAGAATTTGCCTTACAAGGTCAGACGAAAATGGGATGCCTCTCTATATGAGAGACTAGTGCGCTTTGACCGCTAAGAATTTGCCTCACCTTATGAGAGACTAGCGCGCTTTGACTGTTAAGAATTTGCCTCACCTTGTGAGAGACTAGCGTGCTTTGACCGCTAAGAAGTTGCCTCATCTTGTGGGAGACTAGCGCGCGCTTTGACCGCTAAGAATTTGCCTCACTATGTGACAGACTAGCGTGCTTTAAACGCTAAGAATTTTCCTCACCTTGTGAGAGACTAGCGCGCATTGATCGGTAAGACGAGAGAACGACAACATGAATCGCTTGAACAACAGCAGCACGGATGGACCATCTTAGCCTGGGAGTAGGGGACTCTAGATAGGGCCCGCCAGCGAGTATGACGCTTATGTCCAACGCTAGCGATAATTAACTCCTCATCCAAGAAGTCCCTCTTAGACTAGGAACTTGGGGGACTTGTAGGTACATATGCCTGATCATCACACTTTAGCCACGCTTAGGCCGGACATAACTGCTATACTCATAAGCATTAAGACCACCATCAGCAAGACAACAACAACTTTAGTATGTCGTTAACCGCTTGTCGATGGGCGTCAGGACGCGCTTGTATGCGCGTCACCAATACCGCCCAGCAGAGCAAGAAAAGGGACAACAGTCCCACATCAAAGAGATGGAAAGGTTTCAGGTACCTCTAGCCTACAAATGGTAACTTTATCTCTCTTCATTTACTACCCATTTACTACTTACCTACTGTTATTCTGTGAACATCAATACATTGACTGACTTAAGCATCGGAGCGTAGAAGACCGCCCGACACGGTCTTTCCTCTTACGTCACTATGTGTTCTCATTGACAGGCTTCAAGAGATCTAAGTATATTTGCAACGCTACTTATCACACAAACACACATAGTGCAAGGGATAAGCAAGCCGCTAATCCATTGTATCAACACGGAAATTTCACTAGAAATTACTCCTAACTGAATGTCATAAAACATGGACATTGAACAACTAAGAGCATCTTTAGCAGATTCTCAACTTTGACTCAGCTATTTTAGAGAACGTGTTTAGCTTTTCTAGATGTTTTAGGAGCTCCAGCAGACTAGCCAAATTTGAGCTATTATAATTTTTAGTTATCTCGCTAGCTAAATATAGCTAGCGAGATAACTCAAATGAGGCTAGCTATAATTTATTACATTCATTTTAAAATATTCTAGATGATATATAAATACATTTAAAGTATTAAATCTTTATTTGAAGAATAATATTAATGTAATGCTAGCTAAAATAGAGAGCATTGATACATACATAATTATAAAGTGGCTAACCAAAATAATATTTTTACTAATTTAACGAAAATTTAACTCAAATATAGCTAGCATTGCTAAAGATGCTCTAAACCACTCAAAAATTGTGGCCAAGAGAACACCTAAAATCAAGGGCCAATGAACCTAGAAAACAGGAAACGTAAATGAAGAAATCCCTAAGACTTAGGGATCACATTAGTAGCTTTAAATATAAACTGATTGTGCTTAATCACCCTTTTTTATTGAACCATGCATGATGTAAAGTCATTTTATTGATCAAAAGAAAAGCATGTACGAACACTACTGGAAAATAGCACTTAGGCGACGGAATTAAAAAATTTCGTCTCCTAAATGGTACTTAAGCGACGGAATTTTCTACTTAGGAGACGGAATTTCATTCCGTCGCTTAAGTACTACTTAAGAGACGGAATATTTTTACTTAGACGACGGCATTTTGAAAAAATAAAAATTAAAAAATTTATATGAATCATTTAGGAGACGGAATTACATTCTGTAGCCTATGTAGAACTTAGGAGACGGAAATATTTACTTAGGCGACAAAATTTTTTCTAAAAAAAAAATAAAAAATTATGAATCACTTAGACGACGGAAATAGAACATTCAATCGCTTAAGTTCTAAAAATTTGAGCGCCCATCTTCCTGCGTAAAATTTCATGAAAATTCAAACCAAATTTTTTCAAAACATATCAATTCTTTTAAATCACACACTCACTAACCTTATCAATAGAAGGAAACTCATCTTCTCCTAGAGCTCTCTCTCTCTCTCTCTCTAGACCATCACTTTCATGCCGGCCTCTCTCTCCATTCTCACCGCTCTTTCCTCCGCTGCCACCTTCAACTGCACCACCCCCACCAACGCCACCTCCAACTGCCACGCACTCATCGACTTTGTCCCCACAAACGTCACCACTTTCAACGTCGTCAACACCCTCTTCAACATCACCCGGCCACCTCCGCACCCTCCTTGGAGCCAACAACCTCCCCCTCTCTACCAAGCCTTCTCACCGACCCACCACCGGTGATGTAGAACAGATGGTGATAGAGATTGAAGAGCAGATCGATCGAAACAAGTCTAAACCCGGTTTGCTCCAGATTTGACGTTCGGTGTTTGATTGATCATTATGATACCTTTCTAGAAGCGGAACGGCCTAACGAACCAAACTCGTCGCTATGCCACGACGTATGGGCTTTTTAGGCCATCCGAGTCCGTTTAGGCTTCCAAAATGCGTATTTAATTGTTTTCATTAATTATTTTTAATAGTTTGTTTCGGATTTGGTGGTGGTGGTGGTGGTGGTGGTGGTATATTTGGGGCAGATTGTTGGCATGAAATTGAAAGGGAGATATTGTATTGAAGTTTACTGATCCCTAGTAGAAGTTTACTGCCCCCCAGTAAACTTCTATTGGGGATCAGTAAACTTGCAAAAAATAAATCTCTTTTAATTTCAGGGGCACAACACATAACATATGTCAATTCTTACCCTAATAAACAACTTTATTGGCCTCTAGTAGAAGTTTACTGACCCCCAATAGAACTTTACTAGGGGGCAGTAAACTTCTACTGGGTTCACTAGAGACCAATAAAGTTGTTTATTATGATAAGAATTGGTATATGTTGTGTGTTGTGCCCTTGAAATTGAAAGAGAGTTATTTTTTACAAGTTTACTGATCCCCAGTAGAAGTTTACTGGGGGGCAGTAAACTTTACTATGGTGGCGTTTTTTTTTTTTTTAAATTCTTTTTCAGCCTTTAGCGACGGAATTCAACTATTCCATCTCTTAAGTTGATAATTATTTTTTTTATTATAAAATAAAATCCGTCGCCTAAGTTTTTAATTTTGTCTCCTAAGAACCACTTAAGCGACGGAATTTCAGGTTTCGTCGCCTAAGTGTCTACCTCACGACACTTAAGCGACGAATCTTAGCCGACGGACGTTCTGTCTCCAAAGTACTTAGGAGATGAAATCTGTCACTTAGGAGACGAAATAATTTCGTCTCCTAAGTGCTTTTTTCCAGTAGTAGAATACAACATGAACATAAATATAAACTAATTGTGCTTAATCACCTTTTTTATTGAACCATGCATGACATAAAATCATTTTATTGATCAAAAGAAATGCATGTACGAATACAACATGAACATAGTCTACCCTCGCCGGCTACGTAAATATCAAACTATGCATAATAACATATATGACATAAGTCATCTTAATGTTGTAAACCCTAAAGTAGCCAGCATGATGAATAAACAGTAATTGTCAGAATCCTCTTTTGTTAACCCTGATGGTGACATTGCCTGCCTTGCACCCACACCAGGTTATTGGCAACCTCTGCCGCGCCACTGTTCCAGCCCAACCAACACAGTCGCTGACTTTCCAGCCTGAACTTAGGTCCAGCCTCATGTCATCGACGTCTAAATTAAATGTCAACAACGCCAGAGACATAAGGACATACTCTAAGCAACTCTGCAGCGCTCCGGTTTATAGCCTTAGATCCAACACCACTAGAGCGCAAAGGATCGATCCACTCTACGCCAGCGACGAGGAGAAGAAAATTGGATGTGCCATGCGTAGCCTATCCGATGTCTAAAGCGAGCTGAGGTTAGCTTCGCAAAAACCATTGCAACCCTTAGATATATATCTAAGAGTTGAAAAACAATAATACAACTCTACTTAAAAATAATTCTGTTCAATCATGCATATATTTCTTAGTGCATGAGCATACATTTCTTAGTCAGTTAATAATCAGGTGAACATGGTTTCATAACACAGTACATACACAATTGCGAATTAATTAGATGTATATATGGGCTCTTTACTTATAACCAGAAACGGGGGATTGAAGAGGGTTAACTGGGTTGTAGCTCATGTAGCTTTCTTGTTTCTAGCTATAATATATATAAGGGTTAATTAAGCCTTATCATCCCACCATTATAAGAGTAATAACCCAGCCAAGCTCTAATATTGGTCAGTTTAGCCAGGTTAGATTTAAATCTTGGCCCCGTCCTCTTGCTTATAACATCCAAAAGTAAATAAAAAAAATATAAAAAAAGAAGGTCGGTATACTGATATCATGTATGTTTTTCGTACAGATGTATATGAACTTTGAAATATTTTTCTTACAGATGTATATGAACTTTGAAATATATATACACGTACACAGCACATTCAATTATATTGCGTCAAATTCACAAATCTTTAATCCCATGAGGCATGTACGTACGTAGCTATTGATTAAGAGCACCATATTATTTACCATTCTATTACGTACGTTCCCCATGCCAGCATCGCGTCGACTTGTTCATTTACAACACAGCCCATGCCATGCATGCATGCAGCAAATATTAGGTGGTGGAGAAAGTGGTGCATGACTTAGGAAGCTGTGGGGAGCCAGATAATGCAGCGTAAACCTCATTACCATTACTGTTGAGGGAAATGGTATTATCGGAACTTCCTTGTAATCCAGTAGTCTTAATATTCTCGACATTATTCATACTACTTGAGATGGCAGCAGCTAGGGCTGTAGTGAACTTCGGGTCAGAAGTAATGGCTGCAGTTATCGTCTCAACCATCGAACTGTGGCTTCGATCTAGTTGCATTGCCGCTGCATAATTAGGCTGAGGGAAATTCAAACACAAGGGATGCCCTATAATCGGATGATTATTATAACCCTGCAAAGGAAGAGGAAATGACGTGGGAGCACTACTGTGCATGATGAGTTGCATGGGATTAGGGTTAGAAATCGGGGTGCGGGTCATGTCCAGTGTGATTGTGGGAAATGGTGAAGAGGTTGAAAAGGTGGCCATGGATGAACCAAAGGGCTGCTCATGAAGAGAAGAGAACAGGCCTCCTGTAGCTGGTTGTGTTCCTTCCTTGCTGGTTGTTGAACCCGATACCAACATGGCTGCTGCTGCTGATGTGGTATTAGCCATAGATCTCGCGGCTGGAGGAAGAGGGTGGTTGTGATTACCTTCATATGTGGTTATCAGAATGGTCTTGTCCTCTGCCGATCTTTGCACCTATATATGTCAAAACAAAGGTAATCAACTTGAACACTATATTCTTCTGAAGATCAACTAATTTCAGTACGTCCTCGATGAGTACTGTATATTTATACCTGTTTTCGAACAGGGCATCCAGCGACCATAGTGCAGCGATAGTAAGAACGAGGACAGGGGTTTCCCTTGGCCATCTTTTGACCGTACTTCCTCCACTGGCATCCATCGATAATCTGTAGCTTATGGGAAACCATATTTTAGGTGCAATTAAAATTATATATATTCTTTTGGAATTGGTAATATATAGTTATATGATCATAGACTCATGAAATAGTTATAATTAGCTACTAATTTGTCCTTCCAAATTTTTTGTTACTCTACTATCACTTTTTAGTTTCCTTCTCCTGTTTTCGAAATGTTTAGATCTACAGCACTTCAAGCAATATACTGATTCAACTCTATGTGAGTAACTAATCATGCATATATGCGTGGTCACATTTTCATGAAATCCAAAGTCCCTCCTATTGTGAATGTTTTTTGATTGCATAAAAGAAGTGAAAAATTTAGACCTACCACTTAGTCTTACAGATTGGTCACTAGCTAATTAGCAAGTTTAAGGTTTGTGATCGACCAACCATATATTTGATCCTTGAAAAGGTTTGTCATCTCATTCGATCAAAATGCGCGCAGTTCATTATTGTCATTAAAAGAATACAAGAAAATTTTTATATCTACATATAAATGGCCGAGTCACATAAATAATTGCATAAAAAAGTCCGAGATTAATAGATGGATTAGATCTAGAGAGATCAGTTTCTAATGTCAAAGTTTGTGGATCCTCGATCTCCTTTCCAGAATGCAGGTCAATATATAATCAAAATTAGTTATTTTCTTGCAGCAAGAATTCTACCTATGTAATCATCTTGGAGAAAGAAAATATGATCGATGCTTGCTATATATAAAGAAATTAAACTTAAGAACGAAGGCTCACATTCTGATTATCAAATTTGAAATTTCAAATTAGAGTAAAAATTTTCAAATTTCTGCATGCTTATTCGGTGTATTAATTAAGCCACATACCATGGGAGCTTCCGATCTTGCTCGTACTGAGACTCTAGCCCTTCTTAAAGGAACCTGATCATGATCAGTAGCAGCTAGAACTTGTTCTTGATCATGATCTTGGTGATTACTACTTTTGGGGGATTGGTCATCATGAAGGGATGATATCTTCGGATCAAGATAGCCGTCTTCTGCACAAGTTTGCTTCGTACCATATATAATCGTTAAGTTGTTTTAGCAAAACATTCAAACATCTAGCTCTATAACAATACTTCCAAACCCTAATATCACTAATAACAGGAGTCAAATAATTAAAAGCCATCTTTAAATATGTATACCAGCTGCTCTTGTAGTCTGATCATGCGCAGCTGTGCCTGCAACTCATTGTAGCTTTTGGTGATTTGGTTCAACATGGATTTGAGCTTTTGATTCTCTTTGTGTTCTCGCTGTAACTCAACTTGAAGCTGAAGAGTAGTCAGCTGATGACCAGGGAAGTACAACCAAATTTCAGAATATAATAATAACAAGGATAACAATATTACAAATTAGAATCAACCGAACAAAATTAATGGAAATGAAGAGAGACAAGAGAGACACCAAATTAATCTGAGTAGCCGGAAATGCGTACCTTTACATGATGACCAGGCGCCGGTTGATCTGGAAGTCTATTGGGAAAGAAATCAATTTCTTTGATCTCTTTGAGTAATGTTTCTCTTTTGATAGGGGTTTCAACTAAACGATGATCGGAACTACCACCGGTAGCTAGTTTCAAGTCACAGCCTTGTTCATCCATGACTTATAATTCGAATAGCTGCATGGATCGGACTGATGATCGGTCGATCAGTGTTTGACTGATGAGTGGAAGATCGATTAGTTACAAATTAAAATAGCACGAAGGGTTTCCAAATTCATTCAAGCTTGTAAATGTAAAGCAAGAATGAGTAGCTAGGTAGCTAGTTCATATATATGAGGATCGGATAATATAAGTTAGTCTTGGTCTTCTGCCAAATTGAAGAAGAAGTTGCAAATAGAAATGGGTACCTATCTATTACCTACCGTGATCGTATAAGACAAGAGACTCAGACTCCCGAGTCTTTATTAAGTTTGAATTTGATGATCAGAGTTGAGATAGATAGAGATCTGATGTAGGGTGGAGGTGGTCTATTATTAGTACATTAGTCAAAGCCAACAAGAATTAATTTAGTTAATAATGCCGTATATATAGACTGTAGACTGCAAAGAAAAAAGAAAATACGTACTGTAGACTACTACAGAGATGAGTACATCTCTGGTTTTTCATCCACTAGGTTTTAACTCAGTTACTTTTATGCTATGTAATTTTTCTGACATACATGGATGATGAAAAGGACAAAACGATGAGAAACACGTACCGCCGTTTTTCTGTTTCACGGCAGGAAAACTGGCGTCATGGCCGGTCAGGGGAAGCGCATATATAGGTGGCCACTTCCCTTACACATAGCTGTAGCAAAATGAAGTAGCGCGGACTTGCTAAACCAAAAATATACGCTAAATTTTTTTTTTTTTTGTTTGAAGGAAAAGAGAAAGTTCTATTGATCAAAGATCATGACCACCAAAACGGTCAAGCATGAATAGTCCGAAGACCATACAAGCAACTTATCAACTACGAAATGAAAGTACAACCATAAAACTACCGTCCAAAAAAGTTGACATTAACAAACTAGAAAAGCAAATAAAAATAACCTCTAAACCTATAAAGCCTTGAAGCAAAGTTTTGGTCCTGGTGAGTATGACACCTAAGACCCAATGGTGTACGTTTCCACTCAACAGACCAGACCAGCTAACCAACTTTGCTCCATCAGCAATATAGGCTAAAGATTGTCACTCCATCACGTCCGAGCACAAACCAACCCAAAAAGGAGAAAAATAAAGATAGGCCCAAAAAACCAGCCCACCAAGGCCACAGTCATGCAGCCCAGTAGAGTCGGCCCAAACCTCCCCTCCTCTCTCACCCCCTCCGAGATCATCCAACGCAAAGTCGATGACAGAGCCCTTTTGTCACCATTCTGGCGGCCGCCCTCTCACCTCCGTCATGAAAGGACGCTAGCTAGCCTACCAGCCGCGTCTCCTCCCAGCAAGCAGAAGCTAGGTCACCACCGCACCCACCTGCAAATCAAATCCACCAAAATTCATCCGCCTTAAAGGCCAGACCTAACCAACAACAACTCTGATCTAGAGCCACCGTCAACCACCCACACCGCCTTGCGCAAGCAGAAACCAAACCGATCTGATCTATCCAAATCACCACCAAGCACACGAATGATTTTAATTTCAGATTACATCATGAAAAACTAAAATAAAAATTGAACATAAGGTACCGTAACGTGGTTTTCATAGTTATACCTTAGTTTTTGTACTTCCAAAGAAAATCTTTGAATTAATTTTCTCATCGATATAGTAATGTGATTTCTTCTTATGGGAGTGGTTCTAATGAGGACCACTAAGATGAGGACTTTTTCGTTTTACCTACGTTTTCAATCACATATTCATATCTCAACCTTCTAGTTTGTAAATATATATGAGTAGATCATCATTACAAATTTTAATTTAAATTGAAAATCGTTAAGGCATTCAAAAATGTGATTTACCGATTATAAACTTAAACAGCTCATGTTTGACATATTTAGATCATTCATTGATTTCATTTAGTTCGATTCCTTAACGATCACTAATTTGGCTGAAAATTTGTATAAGTTATCTACTTATATAGACCTGAACATTAAACGGTTGAGATGAAAAAATGTGATTGAAAACTTAAACAGCTCATGTTTGACATATTTGGATCATTCATTGATTTGATTTAGTTCGATTCCTTAACGATCACTAATTTGGCTGAAAATTTGTATAAGTTATCTACTTATATAGACCTAAAAATTAAACGGTTGAGATGAAAAAATGTGATTGAAAAATGAGTGTAATAAACCATTAATGAAAAAGTAATCAACTAATCCTCAATTAAATGGTCTTTATTCCTTTATTCTTATATTGAAAAGTGATCGATGTCGTAATCTCTTTTTTTATGTACTGTTAAGAGAAATTTTAAATACACACCTCTAATTTTTTAATACACACCCCTATTATTTTATATTTCACATCAGATTTTATAGATATATATGTTTAATTACAAAAATATCAATCAATTATTAGGGGAAAAAAAAAACAAATTTTCTCTTCATTAAAACCTAACTCTTCTCCGCTATATATATTACTACGCATCAAAAGAAAGAAATAAAAACATCTTCTCCAAAATTTATCACCTGAATTTCGACTACTGTTGTAATCACATGTACTATTTACCGATTCATTTGTTTTTTTTATATCAACTATTTATCTTGCAAACTAAAAACTAGTTTTTATCTTGCAGACTAAAAACTAGTTTTTATGCTATTGTACTTCTACTAGTTTCTTAACTTTAAAAAAACTATGTATGTTCAATTTTTTTTCTCTTCAAATTCTAGCCGATTGATGTACTCATATTCATATTGGAGATTTAGAGTTCGACTATAATATTACTCTTTTGATTATAAATTGAAAAATATCAAGAAAAAATTTCTAACCCGATCAAAAAAAATCTAACAGAAAATAAAAGAGAATACGTAAAGAGAATTGTGAAATAGTAAATGTATAATAATTATATTAAGTAACAGATTACTATTAGTTTTAGATATTAAAGGTATTTTAGGCAGTTTATGATGTGTATTTAGTATAATATTAAAATAAAAAACTAGACGAGTAGTGTATTAAGATATTAGGGGGTGTACTTTACTTTTAAATGAAAGAAATGTATGTATACATATAGAGACACACACGTAGAAGAAGTACTGATCCAGAATACTCGATTAGGATGTCAATTCATTACAACTCATCCGCACCAGAAAAAAAATATATAAGAAGGAAGAAAACAGACAACAACAAAAAAAATATATAAGAAGGAAGAAAACAGACAACAAAATTGTTTTGCATGTGAAGTAAGTCAATGGTATATTCTAGGGTTTCGATCATTACAAGTAGCATCTCTGTGCTCTTGGTCTTCCATTCTTACAACTTGTTGTTCCCATACATACAGTTTTGGAAAATATATCTGAATGTCTCTGATCATCATATCAAGTCCTCACATTCGTAATTTGGTTTTATCTTGTTATGCAAGTCACGATCATCGATCAAATGAGCAACGTCGTCCAAGCTAGTAAAACAAAGCGGCGGGGACTGGATTTAGCTACCACGGGTCAACAGCTACATAGCCAAACTTCCCAAGAAAACCTAGCAACTGATATTTCTAGTCTAGATATTTTATCACAAATAAGTTAAGAACACACCAAAGGGTTTGAGGCAGTTGCTAAGTAGTATAAAAGTATTTTTCGCGTCATGTTGATGGAATTTATACGTAGGGGGCAATTCATGAGTTCATCAATCGAACTTTTTTGTTTGAAAGTTATATACACCAACCCAACCAATTGTACATGGAACTCTGCCTCGTGTGTAACTTTTGAGAAAAATCCCTCCCATAGTTCTTGCAATTTTCCCATGAAATGTTGAAACCCCTTGTAAGGACCAAGACTAAGTAAGGACCATTTTCTTTAAAACTGTTCAGTTGCTTACGAGGAAACACCAACTAAATTAGTAGCTCAAGCAAACACGACTTGCAGTGAGGGCTCTATAACTGCCGTTATGTATTTCAGATTACCTAAATTCTGTGATGGCTTGTTTGAAATGGCTTGCTCCTTGTGTGGATCATACGTTTCAGCGACTAGACAAAATTAACATCACTACAAAGTAATGTGGGGATATTTCTCTTCACAATGTAATGTGTGAATATGAACAGCTATAACAAAATGTGATCGTCATAAGATGACACATTCTGCAATTTCTCATAAAAACCAACAAAACAAACCATAGATAGAACCCAAAGAGGAACTGAACTCTTTGTTACACAACAGAAATACAAACTTACTTTGGAGTGCGTAAGAAAGACCAGATTAAACAAAACACCCTGACAAAATTTATATTTCGCTACAAACGAAATGGATGACTCTACTTTTATTCCCTCATGCTGCCACTGTCCTCATCATCTTCATCCTCTCTTAGTTGGAGGTTATCCATGTCGTCAAGCAACTGATCTAAGGGCACAGTAGGTGGTGCATCTTCCCCATCAGTCTCAGATGCCATCTCTGATGGCTGGTATTCTTTATTATGGTATATATTAACACCGAAAACCAAATCAGGATTCTCTTCCAGATCTTTCAAGAACTGTTCATACTCTGAGGCCTCCTTTTCTTGCACACCTCTACCTTTAGCATCAACTTCCATGGGAAGGGATTTGAGCTTCCATGCACGAGGCTTGGAACGCTTCTTCAGGCGCTTTTCTTCGTAACTCTTCTTTATCAAAATTACATCTGGAATAACTAGACCCTTATACTTGTCTAGTTCCTCATCATTACTGTTTGCCCCATATAAGTCATAACCAAGAGCATAATCCCCAGGGTTTAAAAGATGGCCTAAATGTGTTTTAATGTTGAAAATAGTATCATTCTTCCCAAAATCAGACACACGGGCAACTTGAGCATCAGCTAAAGCATACCTTGTGCCGCCAACATTAACTTCCGATGAAACCATCTCTACGTCAAGCACTATATACTCCACTAACTCCCGACTCGTGTGTAGAGACTTAAAGGTTGACCTCCAATATTGATCAGCATCCAGAAAACAATGCCTCAAGGTCAAAGGATCAAGCAAAGCAATGCTGTTTGTCACTTTAGTGCAAATCACTATAGGACCAAGATTTCCAAAACTGGATCTAACCTTCGGAGGCAGACAGATCAAATCCTCACGGCAAATGGGAGCGATTTCCACTGAGAATGTATACTTGTAATGATAAGTATTACTTTTAGAATCTTGGGAAACTAGCTGTTTGTCATTACGACTCCTTACTGGAGAAACTTTACCCACAAACTCCACAAATTTCACACCATGACTCCGGTTTGAGAAAAAGAAATCGATACCTTGGTCCATCTGTGTAATCTTTATGGCACTGGCAGCAGCACCATGCTTCAGAATCAGTTGCTCCAGATAGAAGAATGTGCGTCTATGAGAAACATGCTGGCGGAGCTGTACAGCTGCAACCCACTGGTCAGGGTTGGCCTGGACTCTAGCACAAGACTCGCACATATGTTCTTGCTGGACATACTCAACAGTATACGATTGCTCAAGTATTGCTCCATTAAGAACCTCCTTCTGAACTACCAACTTAACCTTGATCCTCTTGGAGTGAGGTTCAGTCCAAATGAACTCGGCATGGACCAACCTAATTTTATTCAAGTTCTTCAGCCTCTTCACACAGAACGTTAGCAGCTCCTTCGATTCCACTTGGGCTTTAATCCAGGTTCTTGGAGGCTGCAACCAGGTATCACATTCAGGACAATGCACAATGGTCACATGCTTCTGCAAACCTTCAGTAATGTCGACTTCAGAGCGCAAACACTTGACGCACATATTGGCAGCATTCGGTGCCATGGGAATACCACATTTGCAACACAGTACGCTGCCGACGGTTTGAGGAACTGTAAACATCCCTGTATCTATATCCATTTCTGTTGAATGAAACACATAAACAACTCGTTAGTATTAAAATTAAAGTGCCTCTGCACCTCTGCCATGTAAACCCTGCATATATTTGTCAAGTTTTATTTGCCAACGAAATTTGATTTAATTAACAAGAGATTTTAAACCTCGAACACTCGCACAACCACGGTAAAGGCAATTCAAACATCAAATACTATGTTTCAGGGACATAAAAATAACTGGGTTGGAATTACAACTACCATGAACACAGATACTATTCAATTGAAAGAGACAGAAAAGACTAGAGCAATAGCAGCTGAAACTTCGAAATAAACCCAAAAGGATATTGGAATCAAAATCAACACAAAACACCGAGACCGAAATGAACCCAAGAGTGATGATATGAAAAGAAATCAGCAGGTACAGTAATATGCGACGACAACTAGAAACAGGGAAAACCAAAGTAAAGATTACCTTCAAGGAGTTGCAGGGTGCGGCTGGAAAAGAGAACGAAATGGTTTAAGGATGTGTAGGGTTTTTCTCATTTGTATTGTTCGATGCGATCGGCAAGAGTTGGTCATTATTCTTTAGCTAAGCCCACAATTGTTCCATTGCAATCGGCCCAACAATGTGTAATTTTTTATTTGTTATTTTAACTATATAGGTTTGAGAAAAGGAAAATGTCTATTTAGTACTAATTATAATCCTTCATTGCCCATTTCAATGACAATCTTTTATATGAGCCCATTTGAATAAAAGTAAACTTTTTTTGTGCCCAAATAGTCAAATCTTTAATAAAGTCTTAATAAATTATATTATTTTAAGATTATTTTGCCCCTACCTCTTCAACATGAAAAGACTTGGCTGGAACCTCAGACTCCGGTCGCCGGACGGTCGCCGGTCACCGGAATTTCCCATGTAACTAGTTACTGACCCCCAATAACCAGTTAATGACTCCTAATAACCAGTTACTAACCCCAGTAACCAATTATTGATTAATTACTGACACCTAGTAACCAGTTACTGACCCCCAGTAACCAGTTATTGATTAATTACTGACACCCAGTAACCAGTTACTGACCCCCAATAATCACTTAGTTTTCAGTTACTGACACCCAGTAATCACCCAATAATCACTTACTGACCCTCAATAATCAGGTTACAAACCTCAAATAATAACTTATTGACCCCAGTAATCACTTATTAATCCACAATAATCATTTACTACCCCAATATTCAAATGTAAGGATAAAAAATAAAAAAAAATAAAAATTCTAACTGCCTTGAGCTCATGCTCTGGCCACCTATGTTTCTTTTCTGGACACCCACCTCCCCCGACGGTGAGCACACCGGCCTCCTCCACGACCCCAGCGCACCTCACTCTGCAGAACAAGCGCCGGCAAGGCTACGGCGGCGTCCATCGTCGAAGAAAGGAGAGAGAGAGAGAGAGAGCTTGTGAAGACTGCAACGACATAGATTTGACCGTGATGGTTGAATCGGACAGATCGACGAAGTCGAGGCAATGACGGCGTCCATCGTCAAAGAAAAGAGAGAGAGAGAGAGAGAGGTGAAGGATCGGAGTTTACCGGTGGAGTTTGGTTGGGGAGTAAGTGAGGAGTAGTAGTAGATTGATTATTACTGGAGCTGAGTACTATTTTATGATCGTCGGAAACGGATGACGTGGCGGTGGTGGTGATGACCTTGCTATGAAGCTGAACCATCGGAATCGCAATGGAGACGGGAAGGTCCGATTTGGAGTCGGAGGAACCGATCGGAGCGTCAGAGTTGCCGTAAATGACCAAAACAACGAGGATCGAAGCAATGCGCAGCCACAAGACGACGGAAGAGGTCTGTAAACGGAGACTCTCCATTTACGATCAAGCTTGGAAGCTCTGGTTTCGTCTCTGTAGAGAAGAAGAAGCTCTGGAATTTGAACCGCCTTGCGAAGTCAAGGCAACGGCAGCGTCCGTCGTCAAGGCTACGGCAACATCCGTCGTCAAGGTTGCGCGACGTCTGTCGTCGAAGAAAGAGAGAGAGAGAGAGAGAGAGAGAGAGAGAGAGAGAGAGAGAGAGAGAGAGAGAGAGAGAGAGAGAGCAGATGAGAATGAGAGGTGAGGGATAATAAGATTAAGGGTAAAATTGTATTTTTGTTAACAATCATTGGAATAGGCTAAGCAAAATATTTTTCATTTAATTGGGCTATAAAAACCTTATTTGTGTGCATTTGGGCATTTTCCCTTGAGAAAATGGGACAAGAGGAGCATATGGTTTAGGGGAGGAATTCTTCCGTGCCACAACCTTAACACTGGCTTATGCGACCACCAAATCACAGAGTGACACGTGTGACCTTTTTTCCACTTAAACATTATCCTCTTATTTACTGTTTTTTTTTCCTTCCATCATTTTTAACCCTCTTTCTCTCGGAAAATTATCTTCTTCCTCTTACAAATCCCAGAATAAAGAGAAGTCTATCTAGTCTCTCTCCAAGTTATTATCTTTAATCCCAGATTACGAAAAAATCTCTCCAATAAATGGATCTGCAACAAAGGGAAACCCATCTTCTTCCTCTTTTCATTATTACTTCTTTCTCTTTGTTTTCATTATCATCTTGACAAACGGCGATGCCGGCGGAGAAGCAGGTGTGGTTCTGGTTGAGATCAAGGGGGTTGGGTCGAGTTTTCGCTTATGATGTGATAAGGGTTATATTCAACTTCTTGATTCTTTGTCTTGCAGAGTTGCAGATCGATTATTGCCTTATTGGAGAGTTGCAGATCAACTTCTTGATCCTAAACCACCACCGCGGAATGATACGAGACCGGGACGACAACACCTTCGACATCACCACTTGAAGATCGATTTTCTTTTGCTGCAAATCGATATATTGGGGTGAGAGAGTTCTTAATCTGGGATTGGATTTATTGGAGAGAGAGCTCCATTTGTTCATAACGATTGGAAGTTCTCCTCATCGATCTGCATCTCGAGAGTAAAAAAGAGAGGCTCTGAAGTCTGAACCGAGTGAAGCGGCGCTGTTCATAATCTAGGATCGGGATTAAAGAGGAAGAAGATACAGATAATTAAAGAAGAGAAATAAGGATAAAAATAAAAGAAAGATGAAAAAAGAAAATAAAAAAGGCAATGCTGAAGTGGACAAATTTTTGACATGTTGTGATTTGCTGGTCACACAAGCCAGCTGGTGGGGTTGTTGCACGGAAGATTTTCTCTTGTGGGGACCGAGTGTAGGCTCTTAGAAGGAGGTCCATGGTTCTATGGCAGGTCTTTATTTTTTCTAGGCTCTTACAACATCGGGGTTGATGTGACGGCGGCTCTTATCACTGCTATATATTCCAGTGTGGCTGGAGGTGTTTCGATTGCCTATGATTATGATGACAAAAAAGGCTCTGTACATGGTTGGAGCCACAGTGGGAAGAATCATTGACCACGATAACCCTAATATGTTCAAGGGTTCTAGGGCTTGGGTGTGCATCGAACATCTGATTATGTCGCCAGTGCAAGTGAAACTATGGGTCCCTAGTAGCCCTAATTCTCACCCAAAACCTAGTATGCATGGGGCTGTGGCAGCTAACTGCGTGACCAATACATTCTCAGCTTCGGGATTTGTGTTATCAAAGCCAAGGGTTAAGGGGGAGGCGCTCACGGCTTGTGACCAATCCATTCTACAGTCATCGGTCTCCAACCGAAAGTCATTAATAAAGTAGTCTAAGAATCACATCTAAAACTAATTGGCAATGAATGGACAGGCCCAAATCCTTATAAACCCACAGGCAATGTCTCATATTCCCGATGTGGGATTCATATCTCAACATGTCCCCGCACGTGTGGAAAATTTGCATAACATGTAAACAACTTTTGGATGACATGGAGTTTGTGTGGCCGTTGGGCTTCACACGTGGACGTGGGTAACCCGCTCTGATACCATGATAAAGTAGTCTGAGGTTCACATCCAAAACTAATTAGAAATGGATAGAGAGGCCCAAACCCTAACAAACCCACATGCAAACTCTCATATTCCCGATCTGGGATTCATATCTCAACAGCTATGCCTAGCTAGGGCTCATATTGACTTTTCCATGGTGACCAGAAAGAAGCGTGACGGCTCTACTTTGATGCCAATATTCTACAATAAGCGTGTAAATTAAGGGTCTAATTGGTCAAGTGGCGGCTGAGGACGCCGATCTCGATCCATTTATAGAACTTCCTCTGCCTCACAATTGTAGTACCCCGAAACTTAGCGCAAATTATATAGCACACTAAGGCTCTTTAATCTTAGATAGTAATCCAAATATCTTCTAAAATATTCATTTTAGAAGCCAATGACTCCAAGTATCATACTTACAAGATAGGTATTTTTATTAAGTATTAGAATTTAAGTAAACTACTTAAATACCTTGACCCGTATTTCTTACATACAATCGATACTCGTGATTGAATTTAAGATTCGTGTTAGTATTGTTTTTATCATGCATACTATTCTAATCTTAAATATTACTAACACATTTACAAGATCTTAAGAAAGGAAAACATCATATTCCTTTACTTATTAGCTTGAGTAGATATATATCTATATATACATATATAAATATTTGTGTATCTATAGATTCATGTCAATACATATATAAGGTATACCTCATATATAGATTCATGCACTAGCTGATTTTTCTTTTACCCCTCTTACTATTTGGTTTTCTTTGTGAACAATCACTCTAACTAGCTAGAGACTATCACTCAAATTTAATGTTTGGCCTTTTGAGTCAAATAAAATTGCTGGAAATTAATTTACAATACATGCTTCATGGCCTATTTATACTTGGGAGCTGCAACATCTTTTCTTCACACTCCAAGATCAAACGTAAAGATGATCACAAACTTTCTTAGTTGAATAGAAAAGCTCCCACACCAAAATCCTATCCTTCACTCTTTTTCTCTTGAGAAGTTCTCTTTTTGTCAAAAAAGTCCAACCTTGAGTCAATACCAAAACCTTCACTTCACTGCTGAAAATTCAAGAGTAAGTACATGGTTACATTCCGATACTCTTTTGTCTTTAAGATTATCAAAATGCATAACTAAGGATAAAATGGAAAAGAATATGTTTTCTACAAACTTATATTTTCGTATATAATTTCACTTTGTAAAACTTGATCACAGTATTAGATTCTTCATGAAAAATGCTTCAGTTTAGGCTTTTGAATCACTTAAAAAGGTTTAGAAACGAAGAAGTTATGGCTAATCAAACTTCCAAACTAATAAACTTGCTGAAAATCCCTTACAACTACCACAACTTCAAAATTTCATATCTCACTCATTTCTTAACCTTTTTCTACAAACTTTACAACTCCACAACTTCAAAATTTCATATCTCACTCATTTCTTAACCTTTTTCTACAAACTTTATATCAAATTGAAGCTTAGGATCTCTACTTTAAATCTGGAAAGTTTCAGAAGCAATGATAAAATATAAAGCACGTAAAGACTTAGACATCAAAGGTAATATAAAGGATATCAGCTTTCTGCACTGCTACTGTTTTTCACCATTTCTGGACTCTATGACTTCGAACTGGATTATATGACTTATCTCATTGAATTCCTTACAAAAAATCCTTCGACATGGACTCCTCACTTGCCTAATTTGGAGATAAATTGAATGAGATATGAAAATGATAAGTTGACAGTTCTTTGGACAAGGATTTCCCTCACTATGAGAAATATGACTACTAATTCTTTGACTACTAACTAATATTTCTGTTTATTTAATTTAAAGTACATTTACTTCATTGCACATTTACTTTCAAGTTTATTAAATTGCTTATCTTGTGCATACCTTAAGTTATTGACAATTTTTAAAGTATATTGATGTATGCTCATATATATACTTTATTGGTCTTGAAGTAATTGTCTTACTTACTAAAGTTTACTATATTTTATTGACGTAATTATATTTGAAGATGTGAAGTCGGGTGATTAGTACTACCCCGTGCTTAAGTGAATTACTGGTAAAAGTGTTTTGTGATTTGTGGAGTTAGCCTGGGCCCTAGTCCCTATAGATAGTGCACTATTATTCTCATAGGAAGAAAGTGTCGACCTTGAGTATACATACTCTGGTATTGTCCTTAGTATGCTGCGGCTTATTCGTGTTTTAGTATAGTGGACCTAGCACGTGATCTTTATGATTTATTACCAGTTTCCTAAACATTCACATGGATGAATTCATTCACGCTTGTATATGTGTGTGTGTGTGTGTGTGCATAAATAAGAATCAGTATGAACAAATCAAAATGATTCTTGGTACATTTTTACTTAGTTGTGTTTATTTCTGGTTTCTTATAAGACACATTATTATAAGAATATAAGTTGTACTTACTGGGTCTGTGTTACTCATGATGCTACACATTCTTGTTTCCAGGTAACGAATAGATGCTTGGGGAATGGGATGAACCTACTAAATAAAATGATGTTTTATATTTCTATTTTAAGAATAAATGTAATGTCTTATACACTCTTGCTAAAACTCTCGTATGGTAAAATATTTAGTATTGTAAAATATTAATGTTTTCCCTTTCTAATAAAAATATTATTCAGACATATATATTTCTTCTACTAATAAATTATTCGAGAAATTTTTTTTTGTTTTAACTCACGCCGCAAATTCGGGCACCATATTTTCATATAATAATGGTCTCGGTTTGGGGGCGTGACAACAATGCTGGGACGTTGCTAGTTTCTCCACTAAAGAAGAGAAGAATTAGGCACCCTCTGGGTGCTAATTAAGAACAAGCCCAAAGAAGAGGTAGTAGATCCTTAGAAACTAACGATCAGTGCTAATGCAAAGAAGCAGAGTAAAAGATCATTTGGATCGATACAATGTTCACTTGGACCGGCAATGTAGGTTTCTGACTCCGAGTAGCAGAGCTCTACAAAGGTGGTGGCAGAGAAACCCGGGAAAAACTCCTCTACGTAGGTTGGTTCCGGGTGTGGAATAAGCTAGAATTAGGAGTATGTTCTCAAATTCTTTGAGTCATTTTTCATTTCTGCATTAGTTTCCCGTTGCAACTCATATATGTGTTTGCTCAAAAATGGTCTCGGCCGAAACGAGGCCGAGATCCTTGGCTACAAATGTCCTTTTGCTTGTGCGGGCGTGCCAACTCACGGCCGAAACAGCCAAGCGAGGTTTCGATTGATGTAGTATGTTTGATCTGACTTCTTCAAATGATTGTAGGTCGAGGAAGGAACCCTCTTAGTCGTTCGGTTCTGGTGCCTGTGTTGCAAGGACTTTCGACTAAGCGTCGCTAGGATCCTCGAATACGTTTACTTCTTGGGTGAATTCAAATGCTCGAGTGACAGGCAAGAGATCTATCGGGTGGAAAATACTCGCAAATTACCGTGAACACGAAGGTGAAGCGAACTCGGTTGTCGAAGCGTTGTGAAATGATGTGTGTGTGAACAACGAATCGCATCAACCCAATCTGGACTGGCCGAAAGAGATCAATGGACGAGAATTCTATGTTACAACTACTCCTAAGTACGATAAGTAAAGTGCATGTAAAGTAAAGAACGAGAAAATCAAAGTGCGAGAATGTAAAGAACAGTTAAAGTGCAAGAACTTAAAGGAATGAAATCAAAGTAAAAAGTAAGAAAAATAAGATTGAGTTTGAAAGTTGGATTGAAGGTAAAGTACCTATGCGATAGATAGAGATAAGTTTGTGTGAAAAGTTGTATATTGATTTGTTTGTGTGGTGCATGACCCTTTAAAAATGAGTTATAAGATTCTATATATACAAGTCAGAAATCCTAACTAGTATGTTCTCTACGTCATGAAATCTCTCGGGTATCCTATTTCCTTTCTTGGGTCGAATCACACATGAATGTCCTGATTTAACTGATGTCTGTGATGCTTCTTGTTTAAAAACTTTGATCTGATTGAAGTTCTTCCTTGTTGAGATTTTCTTTCCTAAATGAATTCATAGCCGAGATCGTCGCATGGGTGTCATCCATTTGCCTCCACATTGATACTCGGCCGACAAATTATCCCGCTTGGGGTCCTCTCCCATTCGGTTGATGATTGCTTCAAGTTCTTTTTTATGAAAAATGATTTGTCTGAAGATGAGTTCTACGTCTACTATAGCCGTACTTACCCACCATTACCAGAAGAAAGACTTTAGCCGACGAAAATAAAAAAATCAGGCCGATAAATTATTTTTTTGTCGGTTAACGTGGACTTTAGCCGACGAAATGTTCCTTCGTCGGCTAATTTAAAATTTTAGTCGGCTATGGTCAACTTTAGCCGACGAAATTTTAATTTCGTCGTCTGAATAATTTTTTTCATCGACTATAGTCTGTGAACTTAAGCCGACGAAATTTTTAAAAGTTTAGCCGACGAAAAATATAATTTCGTCGGCTAAAGTGCCTTATATTTGCAGATCTGGACAACAACTCATCTGGGAAAAAAAAAACTATACGTAGATCCTTCAAACGCAAAAAAGTCGTGAAATAAGATATGACCAGAATAGTGAAATACGTCTACGGTTGAAAAATCACGATATTCCGGTAAAGTCTCGAAGCCGATAGTTGCAGTCAATGCAATTTACCCTTATTATTCACTATGTTGCAGATTTGGCGTTTGGTGTCCGATTGACTATTGTGATACCTTTCCGGAAGCGTAACGGCCCTACGAGTCAAACTCATTGCTATTGCTATGATGTATGGGCCTTTTTGGCCATCCGAGTCCGTTTAGGGCTTCAAAATGTTGTTTTCTTATTTCCGATTAGAGTTGACCGTTTCGATCGAGCCCTTATATTGTCGAATCCAGTTGAATTTTTTACCATAGACATCTTTCGTCATAATGATCATATCTGACGATTGAATTTTGGTTTGTAAATTTTAGTCATTAGAATCACAACGTGTCTACTATTTACCGTTATTATTCCCTATAGGGAGCCCTATCGTCGGAAGGTAAATGTCTCAAAAATTTTATATGGGCAGTTGCGTCTCATCTACGTGAGAGTGTTTTTTGTGTGGAAGGTTTGACCAAACTACGTAATATAGAGGGAGATATGAGCGTTTTCGTGTGATAAGTGATAATGGATTATGGTTGACCGTTTCGATCGAGCCCTTAACGTTGTCGGATCCAGTTGAATTTTTTACCACAGACATCTTTCGTCATAATGATCATATCTGACGGTCAAATTTTGGTTTGTGAATTTTAGTCATCGGAATCACAACGTGTTTACTAATGTTATGTAACTTGTTTAGTAGGTTATACAACTTTGTGAACCAACTCTACATAGGAAGCAAAATTATCAAAAATATTGTGAAATAAGATGTGTGCAGAATGGTGAAATACGGCTATGGTTCAAAAATCACGTAAATCGGGTAAAGTCTCGATGTCGATAGTAGCGGTCAACCTTATTTACCGTTATTATTCCCTATGGGGAGCCTTATCGTCAGAAGGTAAATGTCTCAAAATTTTTATATAGGTGGTTGCGTCTTATCTACGTGAAAGTTTTTCATGTGGAAGGTTTGACCAAACTACGTAATATAGAGGGAGATATGAGCATTTTCGTGAATTTATAAACTTTAGCCGACGAAATATTAAAAAAGTCGTCGGCTAAGGTCAAAAATTTTTGGGCGGTAAACCAAATTTGGAGGAAAATTTTCAAAAGACTTTAGCCGACGAAAATATATGAAAAATCGTCGGCTAAAGTCGAAAATTTTTTAAAATTTTCAACTAAAATTTTCAAAAGAGTTTAGCCGACGAAAATAAAGAATTTCGTCGGCTAAAGTTCTTTATATAGGAGTTTTACCGAAGGTGGATGGTAAGAAGTCTATTTCGCCTGTCAGATTTTCTTCTCGGCCTAGCTCCGCCGTCAAGCCACCGGAGACCGCCACACTTGTCCCAAAAGTTTCGTCGTCGTCTCTATTTCATTGCTGGACAGGTGGTGCATCGAGTGGTGCCGCCGTGAGAGATAAATCGAGCTCCAAAACTCCGCCGGTTTGGATTCGGTGTCGATCGAATTTCTCCTTCCTCAGGTCACCATTTGGTGAGTTCTATATATGGATAAGTTGAGTTTGATTAGTACTACATTCCCCTAGAATTTGGTAGCTCGATTCGGTGTGTGTGAGGAGAATCGAAGATTTGATGTTTTTAGGGTTTAAAATTGGGGATTTTTATATTTTGATTCAATTGACATGTTTAGGCTTAGAATTGGGCTTCGACTTCTTCTAGAAAGTTGTTCGAAATGTTGAGAGGAAGATTCTGTCAAATTTTGGTGGTGATTGAAGGTGGCCAAAAGTTTCTGCAGTTTTTTTTTTTTTCAAAAACCAGTAACTTTAGCCGACGATATTTAAATACTATATTCGTCGGCTATAGTTATTTTTTTAATTTTTTTAATTTTTTTACAAGGTTTAGCCGACGAATATCTTAATTGTTTCGTCAGTTAAAGTCTGGGAAAAAAACCGACGACATTTTTTTCGTCGGCTAAACTGTGGGACTATAGCCGACGACGTCTTCTTTTTTCGTCGGCTAAAGTCATCGCCGACGACATTTTCCGACGAATCGTCGGCTAAGATCTTAACCGACGAATTAAGCTAACAGGCCGACGAAAAAATTTTGTCGGCTAAAGTGCTTGTCCTGGTAGTGCACCTTTCATTACGGTCGACATATCAAAATCGTGGCGGAGGGAGTTCAGCATAGATGCAACTATGATCTGGGGAAGCATCTTGATTTCTCGATCGAGACCTGAACTATGGTCTTAAAGGCGGCCAGGGTCGCTATGGCGTTGAGGTTTACCTTCCCAACTTCACCGCATGCCAACTTGGTTTCATACAGAGTTGTCCGGCCTTTTTCTTGATGTCTAGAAACCACTTTTCATCTTGGAGGACTCAGTTCACTCAAGTTACCCAATGTTCGGTCGTTAATGATTACTATGTGGATCAGTGTGGCAAGCTTGAGAGGGCCAGTATGTCACCGCGCACCCCTTAAGCCATTGCTATGAAACCTTTCCGCACTTGGTGGCTGTCTTTTTTTGGAAAAAGACTTGGGCGAGATTTGGCCACGGTCCAACTTGCTGCATTACAAAGGCTCCCAGACTTACTTGGCTCTAAAAGAGGTAAGTCATTCTAATCATGTCCTTGCCTTGGTCTTTCTTGATTTGTACTAATCCTTGTCTTATTAGGTGTTGTCAACAAAAAGGCAATGGGAAGCAAAGTAGAAAAAAACAAAGCGTCACCCAAGCAAGGTAGTATTTACAAATATTTTCAGTCTTGGCCATGCTCCTCCTTCTCACATGTTTACAATTCTCAGGGCCAAACACCAAGAAATGTGCCTCAACCATGAAGAACATTCGAATGAGCAAGAAAACGAGAACGTCGTCCAACCAAGAAGCTGACTCGGCCCTCACTACGAGCAACACTACAGTTACTGAAAATGTAGTTTTTGAAACCGATGCGATTGATGATCAGGATGCCTTGGCTGAGGGTCTAAATGCTCATGAGATAGATGATATGGCCAAGGGTGATTGCTCTTCAGCTAATAGTTTGGATTCAGCCAACAGTGAAAGCTCATCTGAGGACGCTAAAAGCAAAGATCCGGATTACGAGATACCTTTTAAATTGTAAGCTTATGTCTCCCTCTAATTCCCTTTTTGATTTATGACCGACTAGCGTTTGCCTTTGCCTTGGCAGAGAGATGCCCGTCTTGACCAATCTTTGCTTTCCCTCGAGAGCTCACTTGTTGATATTGAGTTTGATGTGAGTTCATCGTTCCAACTCCTTAATAGTTGTCTTTAGATACATTTTGAGACTCAGAGCACTCTTCTTCATACAAAACTTGGGCTTGACTCAACTCTCTAATATTTTGGATGTTGGCTAATCCCTTCTAATCAACAAGCTCGACCCATAAATGCCTCTTCAACTTTCATTAACTATCCAAGTTGAAATTTCTCTTCCTTCACCCTGGTATTCATTATGCAAACATGTTGAAGTTAACCATTCGAGCTTCTTTGTTTCAAGGCAGGGGAATCTCGTAGTAGTATGACCTTAGACTTGGCTGTTCCTAACCCGATCGAAGTACATCCCCTGACGTTCGGAACTATCACATCTTCTTCGAGCCATAGGCCGTCTTAACTCAGCCAAGCTATTGATCTCCCCCCAAATGAGTATGAGGTATGATTCTTAACAACTTCTGGTTTTATGATTTCAGCCGGGTCGCTCATATTTAACAAACTCTTGTTTTCCTTTCAAGCATCTCCCCCAAACAATAGGACACCCCAACTTAACCGAGTTACTGATCTCGTTCCAAACGTACGTTTCTTGATAACCTCTGGGTTTATGATCTCAGCCGAGTTGCTCATATTTAACCAACTCTAGCTTCCTTTTCAAAACCGCATGTCGGGTGACCTAGACGTAGATTTACTTCGATTCCTAGCTTTGTTGGACGACATTGCAAACCCGGTAGCTGTAAAGCATGATACGGTCGAAATGCAACAAGCTCTTCAGACGGTCAGACATTTTTTGGGTTGTAATGTGGTGACCGAGAATGAATTTCTTGATGTCAAAAGGGCGATCGAGGTGCTTACTTCGGCCAACCATATTTCTCAGGCGGATGCTTATAAGATTGACACTCACTTGGCTGCTGTGGATTTTAGTCTTCACTCTTTCCTTAAAGCTCTGAAGGAAACTGAATTGAGTGATACATTGATGAAGGACTATGAAAAGATTCATCATTCCTAAGACCTTGTCCAACTCCAGGGTTTAAGGACTTCTTTAGCCGTGGAGAACAAAAAAGTGCTTGAGTTGAAGAGGCAACTGGCCGAAGCTGAAGAAAAGGTCCAGGCCACTTCGACTGCCATCTAAAGCATCATCTCTCCTACCAAACTCACCAAGTACAGTTCACTGACAACTTCGTTCAAATCGTACACCAAGAAGAAGGACATGCTGAAAAGACAAATTGATGAAGGTAAGCAGGACGTAGAGAGAGTCAAAAAATCTCTCCAACCTTTGTTGCACATTACGCCATAGTCGTCGTGAGGCTTATTTAACTCGGCCAATGTTTTGTAATATTTTGTGAATGACTCCCGGACCATTACTCGGTTGGTTAGCTTAGTAGATGTACCGACCGGCTTTGCATGCTTCATGGTAAGACTGACTTGAAATTATTTCGGCCGTTATTGCTACTAAAATAAATTAGCCCATTTTGACTTGATTCATTTCATCCAAAACAATCATAGTTGACTCGGCTGGATCTAAATGCACCCTGCTTATTGCACTTTCAAACTACTTTGGCCGACCTCATGTTTCTCGGCCAACGTGCTTAACCTAATCAGCTGAAGTCCAACATCTCAGCCGAAAACAAACCAACAGATGCAACACAAAGGAATGACAAAAAACATCAGGTGTTTCTATTGGAAATACATCGAGTATAGCAAGCATGGTCAACTTTACAAATTTAAAACGGCTTATCTGGCCAAGTTTACCAGATTGACACGGCCAATGTGGGCTTACAAGGTCCCTCTTTCTAAAATTTCAAAGGCTAACACCCTAAACATCCCTCATCTCCCAAGTAGTATGGTAGTACTTCTTGAGGAATTGATCATTGATGGGCATCATATGTAGTTCCCCGTCTGGATCCCTTAGTTGATATGCGCCTTTCCCCAATACTCGGTCGATGATAAACAGACCTTCCCACCTCGGTGAACATTTCTCGAAACGCCTATCTTTTGTTCCAATTGGCAGGACGGCTTTCCAGACTAGCTCTTCCTTAGCAAATGATTTAGAGCGAACTATCTTGTTGTAGGCACAGGCAACCGCTTTCTTTTGTGCCTCCATCCGGTTCTATGCGTCCATTCTCTCTTGGTCGAGGTCTTCGAGCTCTTAAATCATAGCTTGGGTATATTCCTCGGCCGCCATCTCATTTTGGGCTACGAACCTGAGTGACTTCAGTCTCACCTCCATGGGTAGCATAGTGTTGTGCCCGTAAGTTAATGCAAAAGGCGTCGTCCCAGTAGCAATACGTTTGGACGTCCAAAAAGCCCAAAGAGTTTCAGATAACAGATTGTGTCAATCCCTTGGATTATCTTTAACCATTTTCTTGAGGATGTTTATAATGCCTTTATTGCTAGCTTCTACTTGGCCATTAGCTTGGGCATAGTATGGCATCGAATGTAACATCTTGATCCCCCAAACTATCAGTGAGGTCTTGCATTGCTTTGGTTATGAAAACCGAACCTCTGTTGGCCAGGTCACAAGTAATTTTCAATTATTTTTAATTAGGTCACTTTTCAGGTTTCCTAGTATGGCTATATCCTCTCGTTGTCCTTGCGGGCAATAGCCATGTCTATAATTGCAATTTTTTTTGGTTATCAAGGCTTGATGTCCATCATTCAAAAAAAAAATGTTTGGGTGAACATTTTGCTAATAACTAATAGTTGAAGCAAGATAACTTTGGGAGCCAAAACAAATTAACATTGACTTCTATTTTGCTATAGTTTGTAAGGATTTAAACAAACACTGCAAAACGAACTGGAACCAATGGAAGGAAGTTTGAGGCAAGTTATTTGAAGATACCAATGGCAATTGTTTCTATTGTTGCAGCTGTTTTTCTCATCAAACTGATTGTCATAGTGTAAGCATATGGCATGATATTCAACCTAGCTAGGAAACTCAGCAAAAAGATCCGAGGAGCATCAATCTAGGTATCCTGGTCAAACTAGGAGAAGCAAAGTCAAAGGGGGAGAGGAGCTGAAACTGATCTAAATTACAAAAGGTATATTGCACATGCGCTTCATGGTTTAAAAAGAATCAAACATAGACAGTGTGCATGCTCGATCTCTTATCTCTCTTACTAAAGTGATACAGAAACATTCTCAGTAACGAAAACACATATATAGCTTGGGAAATAGACAGACTATTATATGGAAGAAGGGACACTGATATATGACAACACATTAATTCATACGAAGGGAAGAGAACACGACGGAACAGCTGCTCCTTTAGAAGTAGTGGAGTCGATAACAGTGAGGGCCAGGCCACCTTGAAAGGCCGAGGCTGTGTCTTTGAGGCTGAGGAGGAGACCACCGCATCATGGTTGTCGAAGAAGAGTACTACATCTTTCTCATTTACTGATTCACTGAAAATCAAAGCACAAACTTTCACTATCAGATTGACAAAGCTGCTGCCAATATTCCCACCACCAAGTTAACACAGTACACCCGCGCGTACGTACATTCGATCAGTTTCAGCTGCTGCTTCTTCTCCCTACTCTCTCTCCCTCTCACTTATTCACCGTGATGAATTACTAGTTCGTCAAATGAAGGAGAGTGAAGTCAAAAAGGGAAAGAGAAAGAAGGATATATTGGATGTCTTCTTCTTGTAGGCTTTAGTGTGCGTACTCATATGCAGTGTCGACATTCGCACTTCGAGAAATAAGTGGCTATGTCAACTATTGTGTCAATGCTGCTTTCTGCATGCAGCCAGCCAAATGAGACTCGATCAACAAATTGAGTCCCCAAAATGTGGACCTCTGACTTCCTTTGTTAACTTCCTCATAGTGCAACTACTCCTAGTCTCCTACTATACACAACCGTGTCCTCTTCACTATCTTACAAAACAAATCCTATAATATAACTGGCCGGCTACTGCGTACTATATATATTAGCTAGGTCGTGACAAATCAAAACAAAACCTATAACGTACTTGTGAGTTGTGACAAAACGGCTACTACTATATTAGGTTGCTATTGTATATATATATTCTAGCAATTAGGCAAAACCATCACCCCTGCAACTCCTACATCCATGCCTGCGGTCTCATTCTCATCTGCAGTCTTCCTCTTCTCCCTCACTACCATCTTTCTTGTCTCCATCTCATCATGGGAGGCCGAGGCTCATCCAGTATCTACTTTGGTTAAGAAAAACCTCTACAAAAGCTTGTTTTTACACAAGGACGACAAGGCATGCCCTGCAAACAACTTCTACACCTATAAATCATTCATTAAGGCAACCAAATCCTTCCCGGCATTTGCCAATACCGGAAGTGTAGCCACCCGAAAGCGCGAGATTGCAGCCTTTCTTGCTCAGATCTCTCATGAGACCACCGGCGGGTGGGCTACTGCGCCCGATGGACCATATTCGTGGGGTTTGTGCTATAAAGAGGAGATCAGTCCGGGTAGCAACTACTGTGATGACACTGACAAAGAGTGGCCATGCTATCCTGGCAAATCTTACAAAGGAAGAGGACCAGTTCAATTATCTTGGTAAGTATAATTTGCTTCATCCATCAATTACTTCAAATAATAATGAGGTTGTTCAACTTATGGTCCCTCGAATGTCGTTACTACGTTATATATTAAGATTGAGACATTGCGTTTATATTTCTCAGTTTAGAGTTTCTTTTAAAATTAAATAGCGCCATTTCATACTACAATCGAGCTAGCTGTGTATAAGATGCGCTAAATAGTTACGCAATTCCCTTTAACACAATTAACAAGCTAGGTCAATCTAGTTTCTGGCGAGCTTATTATTTACATGCAGCCAATAAGCTAATCTTTTGAAATTAGTGTATATATGATTCCTCATGTTAATATTTTGAATTAAAATGTTTGGCAGGAACTATAACTATGGGCGGGCGGGCAAGGCATTAGGGTTTGATGGGCTAAAGAATCCAGAATTAGTAGCAAACAATTCGATACTCGCATTCAAAACAGCTTTATGGTTCTGGATGACTGAGCAGAAGCCGAAGCCCTCATGTCATGATGTTATGGTAGGTCGATATGTGCTCAGGGAAGCTGACGTGGCCGCTAATCGGACTGCCGGATTCGGGATGGTGACGAACATCATCAACGGCAACCTCGAGTGTGGAATAGGTAGTGATGCACGAGTGAATGATCGAATTGGTTATTTCAAAAGATATGCTAGTGTGTTTAGTGTTCAAACAGGGCCAAATTTAGATTGTGGAAATCAGAAACCCTTTTAATTTATGTAACGGATTAATTAGTTAATTCAAGCCGTGTTGTGTATGTTATATATTTTTTTTTATCAGGTAAACAACTCAAATGTTATAACTAGTTTTTCGTGAGTCACTCACAATCTCTCACTTGCTAAGAGGTGACTATGCGGCTTGGATGTTATTGTTTTGGCAAGCATTCATCACTATATTGAAATTAATGATGTATCTCTGGCGAGCTATATATGGATCTTTGTCTGGTACTTTGTTTCTCCATGATTCTATCATATGAGATCAAAAGGATAGGTTAAATGTAGTAATGCTTCGGTCATGGAGTCATTGCTATATATGAAAGGACCTCATAATATTTGGCTCTAAGCTATGCGTCCTTAGTGCATGGCTTTTGTCTCTTTAGTTGTAGTTGCAATAACAAAAGTCCCACACAATTTAAGCAGAAACTGCTCCTTTGATACCGCCATGGAATCATTTCTCGTGATACTGAGTTAAATGTGAACTTACTAATTTGTTGTTCAAGTGGTTGGTACTAAAGCATTTCATTGCAAACTACAGTATAGTATGTGATTGTAATCGTGCCCAGACGTGGAGCCAAGTACAAACTTTCAGGTGAGTTGGTGACTTAGTTCAGAGGTTTGCCCAGCTGAGTAGCTTTTCCCTCTACACAAACCTATCAAATTAAAGGCTAAACAACACAAAGCACAATGGTTCAGTCATGCAATTTCCCTAGCAACTCGAGACATTTTCATTCACTCTGAATAAATTACATCTACATAATGAAGCTTTCAGCACTAAACATGGGATGAGCGATTCAAAATTCACTGAAGCAATTATTGATGCCACAGCTCCAAGGTAATTTGAAGTATAAATAAGTTTATACCAAGACAAACAGAATACCTAGGCAGGACTCTATGCTGATGAGCGGCTAGTCTAGGCTAGGCTGCCCAACACTTGCAATAGGAGCATCCAAAAATCCACTTCCTCTAGCATTACATCCTATAGGATTCAAGATTACTATTTGTAAGCATATTGTGATAGAAATTTGGCCACATCAGCCGCAATATCATAAGCACCCTCAACACACCGGCCCAAGGCTACACCGGAGACATAGTTCCCACCAAGAAACAACCCTTGCATCTCAGTATCCCAGAGAGCAGCATTTGCAGCATCTAGGACATCAAAATGACCAACCAAGAACTGCGGAATCGCTTGTGGCCATACTCTAACAGCCAATACAAGTGGATCCTTAGCATTAGGCTTTATTAGGACTTTTTTCAAATCCTGGTGAACTGTTTCGACAAGTTCACTCTCTGTCTGTCAAGAATGAACAAAAAGAAGAAGAAAAAAGATCAAAGACTTGGGAAAAAGAATAAAGCGAGAAAGCATATGCAAGACCGCAAACACACAGATCAGAAGAAAAGTAGAAATGCAATGATGCCTTGCAAAGTGAAGTCCCTATACCCTTAAGATGAACTCTTACAATGCTTCACTCGACACTATTACCTGACTAGCCTAATATGGATTACATGCTGTATAACAAAATCCTAAATGATCTGTTAATTTTTTTTTACCATCCATGTATGAGACATTGGCCGTAAAGGCAGACCCCTTCAAAAGATACTCACTCAAGAACAGTCGGGATTAAAAGGACAGACATTTGAAAACATATATATTATAAAACTGACTAACTCAAGGTATTGAAGTATACTTCCACACCATACATCTAATCCCAGCCTTGCCATCAAAGTGCCCCAATACGACAAAATGCATATTTCAACACATATATCCTTTGAATTTGTCTTACCTGAGACAAAATTCCGGGATTGGTGGCCCCTCCAATATAGTTCAAGAGTAGTACCCTTCCAGCTGGTGCTCGATTTGGAAAGAGTGATGAGCTGTATATAGTTCCTGCACCCAGGAAACCCACAGGTTAAATATAAAGAAAAGAAAAAACTGATCTAGGAGGTGCAAGGCATGGGCAGGGGAAGAGCAAGAGCAAAACTCTCCCCGCATGCATACGGGTAAATCCTATTACCATTGGATAGAAACCCCCTTATTAGGCATCATGATTTGTGAGCATCGATAATGAATTTCTGAAAAGAAAATCTACCTAATGTTTTCAGCCCTTGGCTACGAGGATGAAGTTGACCAAATCCCTTTAATTGACCATCTATTAGGCATTCCGTCCGGATTGCTTCTTTTGGATATGAAATAGACACAGCTGCAACCGGTGGGTAGTAAAATTTTGATAAAGCATCTGCTGCAGCAGCCTGCAGGGAAAAAAAATAATGAGACTATATACAAAAATTATTTTAAATGGCAGCCCATAATGAACAAACGACAAATGCTACCTCAATTAGCTCTTTAGATACCATATTTTTACCTTGTCTAACAAAAAAGACAAACCCTTCTTTCCAAACACGTGCTTTTAGGCTTTACAGTTACAACTTACAGCAGTAAAATATGTTGTAACTAAAGGAAAGGGAGAGAAATGTAACAAAGAAACTTACTGAAAGAGGACGCAATAGACTGCTTGCTACATAGGACGGAATGGTCATAACAACACTTTTACTCAGTACTGAGACCAACCCTTCTGGAGTCTCATATGTCAGAGTGTACCCTCCTTTGTCCAACTTACTGATACCTGAAAGCTTCCAGGATAACTTCACTCTGTCACCCAACCTGCCAAATGTAAACAGAACATATTACAACCAAGATGGCTGAGAAAATTAGGAGTGTTGCATAGAAAGATCACATTCCTTAGAACCCTGCCAACAAGAGTACTTAATTTGAAAGAGGGTACCTTGAAGAAAGTGCTTCTGGAAACATGGAAAGTCCCTTTCTAAGAGATCCAACTGTTTGGCCCTTTGGTTTTGGTAGACGCCTGTGGAATAACTGAAATCAGGCCATTGAAAATAAACTTTATGATTTACATCATGACACAAGCCTCAAAGCAAACAGGTGTTCATTACGGATCTTGAGGGGTCTTTGGAGCACGACTTGTCTCCTGGATTGCTTTAAAAGCTCCACCAATGATGCTACCCCCATTTTGCTCAAGGTTCCACACTTTGCCAAATGCTGCTTTCATACTTAACTTTGAAGGATCGCCCGCATAAACACCTGCATATGAAATAAGTGTCAGGGCAACTATGAAATTACTTTAGCCAGTCTAGAGGATGAAAAAGACGCACCGCTCTAAAGTAGACTTGTGTAAATATGAGAGCAGAGCAAAATAAATAAGAGTGGGTAAAAATCAGAGCTTCTGCGCAATACTACCAGATCAAAGTTTCATCCACACATTGTGGAAGGTCCTATTTTATGCGGCAGCCCATTTGACAGAGCACTGTTGTCATAAAGAATAAGGAAGAAGGGCATGTTCACACAGTCAAAACAGTCTTTATCTTTTTCTTCCAGAGCATGAATGTCATAATTGATATGGAGTGGCTTAGATTTTAAACCCATCTTAGAATCCATTTGCAGAATTTAGAAAGCAGAAAAAGAATATGAAGTTATGAACAACACAGCAAGAGAATAGCGCAAACAACGGATTAACAATGTTGTTATAATGAGAGTACCTGAACAAAAAGGCTCAATCAGGCGTTCGAAAACCTCATCTCCAAGATTACGACGGACGAACTCCTCAACGGATTCCTCCTGACCCTGTGACCTTTGTCAAAGATTATGCGAAATGAGAAATGCAATTGAGAAATCACAATAGCAATACAACTAAGAGAGGCAGAGAGAGGGGACAAACTGGAGGAGGAGGGGAAGGACGAATTCCAAGAGCACCAAATGCAGCCCTCAGTTTACCGCCAATGCTCATCAAGTCAAAGAAAGCTATGTCACCCGGGCTAGAAGGTACAGGCCTCAACTTGCCATCCCACAACACGAAACGAGGTGCATTCGGATCACCGAGAACCAGATCATCCTTCAAACCACTATCCACCTGCCAAACACATACACAATTACACATTTCTTCACCGATCACACAATCCTAAATCTCCACTGCTATAAATTAGGCCTCATTTCAGTGTCATAAGCTAAACCAAAATCCAAGCTCACCGAAATTTCGAAGAATAGCTTATAAACCACATTATCAACAAGCATTGTAACTGTAATTGTACAAGAACCTGAAACTGAATGCAATTACAAATTCAGGTTAGCATACCAGCATGGTGAGCATGGAATCGGACGGCTGAAAACTATTAGGACCTTCTTCCCAGAGATAACCGTCTCTCTCTACGGTGATGATGTTGCCTCCGACTCGGTCTCTGGCCTCCGTCACCATCACATTCGGAACGGCGTCGTTGTGCTTGGTGGCCAGCGCCTGAGCGATACAGAGTCCGCTGATTCCTCCTCCGACGACGACGCAGTCAACGGAGGAGATCGCGCCGTCGGCGGCGACGCCTGCCGGAGAAACGGTGGATTGTTTGGCGACGGAGCATTGGAATTTGGAGAAGTAATGAGGTAGAGAGGAGAGCTTGTTAGGTTTGGGGGTGAGGAAAACGGAGGGTGGCTGTCGGTGAGAGAGAAGAGGGTGAGGGGCGGCGAGCGTGGAGAGGGTGGTCATGGCGAGATTGACAGCTTCAGAGGAACAAATGAGTGAGAAGTCCGCCAACTTCCGTGTTTTCTTATCTTTAAACCATCTGCTCACACGGTCACACCTGTCTCTTTTTTATTGTTTTCATTGTTTTTCCTTAATATTTTCTGGTACCGGTAAATGCAGCCCCGATCTCTATTTTTGTTTATTTACATGGATAAGCTCATATTATTAGATGTGTTTTTTAATGAATTTAGATGGTTAAGATTAAAATAAAAAGTTTAACACTTTATATCAAACTTAGACCGTTCAAGATCATTAAAAATAAATCAAAGTTTTTGATGACTTAACGATCACTAAATTATCTGAAAATTTTTATAAATGATCTATTCATATAGCACAACGAACTAAACGGTGGAGATTTGATTTTGTGATCAAAAAGTTCGTCAAATAACATATCCTTAGAAATAAACAAAAATAGGGATCCTTTATTAAAAGGGTCATGCTGGAAAATGTATCCCGCAAATATCTAAATAAACCCAACAAAGATATTCATTGCACCACCAACCAGATGATATTACTAATCTTCAAATTTTCCCAAGTACAACAGATCACACAGTAGATGATACTACTAATCAAAATGAGCAGCAAAAGCATTCCATTTTCAATTACTTTTTTTTGGGAGATTCTGTTTCTTTGACTAACTCTGAAAGTTTAAATAACTCTAAAACTACAGTCGATAGTTTCTCCACTTCAATGAATAGTTAATTTCTCAAATTCCTTAGATAGTTTAACCTGCAATTTGTAACTTCAACTTCAGTGGATAGTTTACCTGCAATTGGTAAAGTTTCAACTTCAGAGGAAATCACATCATCAATTCGGACGGTCAGGCAACAAAACAATTGCAAGGAACACATCTACAGTAAGGTCTGTTGGGATTGTTCGAGGATTGAGATATTTTGATCACAGCCGATGCAAAACATTTTTTTGCAATATTGAGCTTGTCGAACTCTAGAAACTTCACTACTGTAAGTCATTCCATCACTTAAAACCTTAAACAATCAACAAAAGAATAAAACAACATGAACGTAAGTCAGCATATATGTCACTTTTGTTCTGCCCTTTGGATATGTGTGTTATGCTTTTTAAGTATCGTGTTTTTTTTATTCTTGTAAGATTGATGAGCTTCTTTGCATTCCATTTACAATCATCTTCTCTACAGCTTAGTAGAGATTTGGAAAGATAACAACACATAATTTTCTTTTCAAAAAAGATCAACAATTTGTTTTAAAAGATCAATCGTAAAAAAAATATTTGATACTTTTTTTTTTCTTCTGTATTATCAAACAATTTTATTAAACCAAGCTTCTCAGTTAGGAAACTTCTATTAGAATAGCAAACAAACCATAAAAACAATATTATCATGAGTGATAATCAAAAAGTGCACAACATTTTTCTGGAATAAATTCATAAGTCTCCCTATCTAGCAATAGAAATATACAATCATAAAAAACTAAATTTTATTAAACATAGTTAATACTTATCAGTTTATTTAATCAAAATTCATGCATTCTTTGCCTGATGAGCTTAGATGTTATTAGAACACATAATGTGCATACACATAGAATAATACTTCTATATAAAAACAAAAATAAATTATAATTTCACAATTCTAATCTTCCTAAATATAATAGACCACCAACCATATGATATTACTAAGCTTCCAATCTCCCTAAATACAACAGACCACACAGTAGATGATGCGACTAATCAAAATGAGCAGCAGAAAAAACTCATCTTCGGATGTCCATGCAACAATTGCAAGGAACACATCTCTAATAAGGTATGTTGAGATTGTTTGAGGATTGAGATCTTCTTATCACAACAGGCGCACAACATTTTTTGCAAAATTGAGCTTGTCGAACATTAGTGCTAAAAACTTCACTATTGCAAGCCATTTCGTCACTTAAAACCCTAAAAAATGGACAAAAGAAAAAAAAACACAACATCAACGTAAGCAAGCACTCATTATATATCACAGTCTCACCAACATCATTAACTCAGATCAAATTCTAAACTAGTTATTAACATATGTTGAACAATTTGCTATAATTTGGTAACTCAAATCTTCAAATAGAAGAACCTGATTTCAGGCGTTGAAACTAAATCACTAAATCACTTAGCAACAAGCATTGAGTAGGTTCAAAACCTAAAGTCAATAACAACAATGCAGTGGACTAAGTGTGCACTAATGCGGATCCAAGATCTGAAAAATGGCTACTATTATTACTAAGATCATGGAAAAAAGAAACACATATACAACTATCTCGCAACCCAGCAACAAGTTCATCCTCATTGGGGTATCGAAAACGAAAGAAAACTACCCAAAAAAAAAATAAAGACAGAGTCTTTTCAAGCTCTACAAAAAGGAATACAGAGAGAAAATTACAACAATTCCAATTCCAAATTCAAAGTTCAATAACAACAATTCCAATTCATTCCAAATTGATCTATGTCCAATCACAACAATTATAATTCCAAATTCAAAGTCCAAGTAGGGTTTGTGTTATTTTCATGAATGCATCTAATGACCCAAGAAGAGCTAAATTGGGTTCTTCACCTTCTGAAGTACATAAAGACTTCAATCAGCTACCTAGCTATCACTTGTTCTTTTTTATGTTCTGATCTTGTCTTCCCTAAAATAATATCGAGTCTAGAAGTCAACCTTTGACAATGTCCCTCTCAAGTGTTTTTTCTTCTAATTATGATTGTATCAATTAGACTGTTGATGCGAAACCCGTAGATTTCGTATCCAATTTTTCCGTAGCGGATTTTTCAATGACGGAGCCAGCACCACGGCCACCGCCAACGGTGAGGCAGTGGGCGGCGAAGTACATGAGTGATTTGGATGAGGACACCTTGGTGAACTGCACAAGCTTCCTAAGCCTTCAGGACGTCTCCAACATGGCTATGACTTGCAAGTACCTCCAAAAAGTCGCATACTCTGACTCTATATGGCGTCGCTTCTTCAGTGAGAGTTGGCTGCAGCAAACACGTGGATTTGCAGCTTCGCCGGCATCAAAAGTTAGAGAAGCATACATGAGGCAACACACGGATATGCTGCAATTCAAGTTTCCGGATCCGGTTGTTGTCACACCCTGACCTTGGGTATGACTAATGTGATGGATTAAGTTGAAAACATAGAAGCTGTAATTTTTTTTTTCATAATATAAAACTTCACTGTACTTCAAATTGATGTACAAAATTCTAAAATACACATTTACTTTCACAAATCTGTAAACAGTTTAATAATAATAAATGTAGAAACTTTTGAAAACAACTTCAGTACTTTTTTCAGTTGCCTTCAAATATACAAAATGAACAGTAAAAATCAGATAAGAGAAATGCTAGATAAAGCTTTACATTTTGCTCAATAAGATGACAAGTATCAAAAAACTATCCATCACATATGGTATCAATATCTCTACCAGGTTACTGCCTCAAAGCTACATAGAAATTCTAACCCTTTAAAACCAGGTAACATCAACAACATACTCAATTCAAGGGTAACAACGCAATGCAGTCCAAGAGAACACAAGCACCCGGACACAAGTGAAGCACAGCCAACACCATCACAGAATAATACCAAAACTTTAGCTCAAGAAAGCTTCAAACATCAATAACGTGTCCACTCATGGACTACCTGACATCAACAAGAAGAATATAGGGAATGAGCTTCACAAGCTTAGTAGGTACGACAAAATAATCTTTATAACTAAGACTCAAATTCAACATGCAACTGAACATGAGAGATTGGAGATATGCTTTCAATGCTCATGAATTTAAGAAACATGGTTATATAATTGAGGCTAAGGCTCAAATAGTTGCTGCTGCACTTTTGGAAAAGAAACAGTAATTGAAAAGTGATAAAGAATGACCAGGAAACACTGCTCAAAGGTACCAATGATATTGAAGGTAGCATAACTTTACCAACTGAATGAAGGCTCAGTATCATAAGGAAATCAACATGCAAGAGTCTGATATCAAAAGTCATTTGACAGAAAATTTAACATATAACAGTAAAAGCCATAGAACCCTTCAGATTCAAATAATACGTTCAAATTTTCTTTTACAGAGCACAACTTTCAACAACTTCTTTTGAAACTTTTCTTTCAATCAAAATTGGCAGATCCTTATAATTCCGGTTAGAGCCCACCGCCCAGCTATACCACCGAGCAAACCCCGCACATGTGGTATCCTGATCAGGTTTTGGGTCTATTCACCCCAGAGAGGCACAATCCCTACTTAACTTTAAACCAGGCCAACCATAAAAACATTTGAAATCCAATCGCTTTCAAAACCCAGCTGAACAATCAGGGATATCAGAAAGAAACTTGAAATCCCTTTCTCATAATGAAGTAAGAATCTGCCCAGAAAATGATAATGTAACTCAAATCTCTTTACTTTCAAAAATCAGGATTTCAACAAACCAAATCCTTTTATGAAGATCAAATCAATGAAATACCGATAAGATTGCAAGTTATAGCAGCAGCTTAGTTTATTATCAGCAAGAGCACATTTTGAAAGAGGTAAACTCATGTAAGACTGATTAGAGATGGGACTGTCTTTTCATAAATGAAGTTGTTTTGAGGACTTGGTATGTAGTTGTAGGAAATCAGATTCAATAGCAAGAAACATGAATCAAAGAGACTCGCATTTGTTTTTCATAAACTAGGAAATCAAATTCAAATTGATGGGATGAAGCATGGCTGTGCTAAAACAGTGACCAAGTGGTAAGAAATGGATACAAGAGCAGCTAAACGAAGTCTCAGTCTTTATGTCAAAACAAAGTAGGAATAAATCATATTTCGGTATGATACAGAATATCAGATAAACATCAGATTCTACCGCATTGTTGCTGCAAATCAACTTTGGCAAGACGAGACAGTAAAGAGGAGATGTTATCTATACATGAGAGATTTAACAACAAAGCTGGACAACAATGAGACATGGCTTTTAAAACTTGACATGGAGGCCTTTATTAAACATGAAGTATAGTTTATCAACAGAGAAGTAGTAAGCTGAACATGTTAAAAGTAATTCTTTGCTGAGAGGTTTTGTATGAAGAGAACAAGATGATGATATAGGTAAGTTATATACTTTCGAAATCTCGAAAACAAGGAATAGGAAATAGGTTTAGTGCAGCCATATAGATTGGTTTGAAACATGTTGAAAGAGAAATAGATTTTGGTGTCTAGGAAGTAAGACAAACTTGAACAAAAGCTGACTAACTATCAGTATAAGAAGAAAGGCCAGCTGTGGTGTCGGCTTGGAAATCAACCATGAACTCATTATAAGGAAAAAGAGGTTTAACTTTCTCTTTAACAAATTAACAATATTAGAAGGACTTGATACAAGACAAATTCTTGTACAAGAGATAGGAAAGATGGATACACGGTTATAAGGATGTTGGCAAGAGAAAGGTCAAGGAACTAGTTTACAATTAAAAACTGAAGATAGATCATATCAATTTCAATTGACAGTTTGCTGGCCATAAGTCATCAACTGAAAAGACACCGATATTACCATCATCATGTACATATAAAAGAAGGACAGTTCCAAAACCAAGACTAATAAGCTCGAACAATAATGAATTTCCCTCAAGCTGACAACTTATTGATGAACCAATAAACATCCAGATTTTATACATAAGACAAGGGTACTTATTACCCTAAAACAAAGAAGCCTCGAAACTCAATAAGATTTCCATTCGACATAAGACAAGGGTACCATGCTCTTCAATTTGCACTCACAGAAAAGTAGCAGAGAAGATATTCCAATACAATCACCCCCAATCACATATTAAATAAGAATCAAAGCTATAAAGAAAAGTTTGTTTTCCCTACCTCAAATCAAGCAACCAGCAGCCCAATCTCCAAGAGAAGCAAGCAAACACCAAACGCACAAGCACCCAATTCAAACGACAACAATCCACTTTACATCATTGCCGAAGCAATCCGAGCTCAAAGGTAAACACCCAATCTACTATCGCAATCCAGCCACCTATCAAGGAATTTTCAGATACGAATCATACTCCCCTCCATTTGGAAGTAGTCTAATCAGAGATGAAAATTATGGAAGATCAGAAAACTCACTTGCAGCCATAAAGCTGTGCCTATTTCAAATGGAGAACTTCAGAGACTCTTAGACAAGGGGATTCAAAGAAATCCTTTGAGAGCTATTGTTCAAGCGCAGCCTTTGAGTGAGAGAAGGAACACCAATTTCTTTGCGGGAAAGAGGAAGAAGAGGAAGAAAGACCGACTGGTATGTTCGAGAGAAATCGATGAGGGACACCTGGAGGAGACGATTAGGCAACGTGTATTAGTCTAGATTAGGGGCCGGATGCTTATAGTATAAGAACATCTCCGACAGCTTTCTTAAAATTTCTTCAAAATAGAAAGCAAAAGTCAAATTCTCTAAAAAAAAATTGCTCCAACTCCAACAGCTTCCCCATTTTAGAGATTTCTGCATTTATTACAACAATAAAATATTCTACATCTTTAATTATCATAACAATAAAATATTCTTCATTTAAAACAAATTTGAAATAACGGCTATTTTCTAACAGCTAATTTACAACGGCTAGTTGACATCTAGTTTTTCTATATATAAGAACAAATCCCATCACTTTTGTTATCTCATTTTCACATTGTTAATTTCTTTGCTTCCTCATCTTTTTCTCACTTCAAAAATACTTTTTATGGCTCGTCGTTCGTTGGTTAGTCGTTATCTAGTTGATAAGTTCATGGATGACGACAACGATATTGATGAAGAATATGAAGAATTGTTACCGCTCAAATAGAAGAAAAAGATCTTGCTAACAAGAGTTCAAGAAGAGGTCATCGTGGTTCTGTTATGGGTCACCGTATTGTTAATCGTGATCCAATTGAGGGTCACGAAAGACTTTATCATAACTACTTTGCCAATCCTCCAAAATATGGGGCTCGTCTATTTCGAAGAAGATTCAGAATGAAGCAAGCTCTTTTCATGCGCATTCATGATGTTGTTGTTGCACATAATACTTATTTTGTTCGAAGGAGGAATGCTACTGGGCGTCTTAGTTTGTCATCACTTCAAAAGGTAACGGCTGTTTTTCGAATGCTTGCTTATGGTGTTTCAGCCGATTATGTAGATAAGTATGTGCAGATTGGAGAAAGCACCACTATAGAAAGTCTCAAAAGATTCGTCACAGCAGTTGTTGAAGTGTTTGGTGATGAATACTTAAGGTCACCAAATATTGATGATCTAGCGAGATTACTTACAATAGGTGAACAACGTGGCTTTCCTGGGATGCTTGGAAGCATTGATTGTATGCATTGGACATGAAAAAATTGCTCAGCTGCTTGGCATGGTATGTTTACTGGCCATATTCATGAACCGACTATTATTTTAGAAGCTGTAGCTTCATATGATCTTTGGATATGGCATGCTTTCTTTGGATTACCAGGATCTCTTAATGACATCAATGTGTTAGAGCGCTCTTATGTATTTAGTGAATTGGATGAAGGTCGTGCCCCTCCTATTAGCTATAAAGTCAATGGTAGATCATATGACATGAGATATTGTCTTGCTGATGGTATATATCCATCATGGGCAACATTAGTGAAGACTATTCCAGCTCCATAAGGAAATAAGCATCGACATTTTGCTAAAGAGCAAGAAGGAGCAAGGAAAGATGTGGAGCGCGCATTCGGAGTGCTTCAAGCACGTTTTGCAATTGTCTGAAACCCAGCAAGACTTTGGGATAAGGATATCCTAAAATATATTATGATGGCATGCATAATCATGCATAATATGATTGTTGAAGACGAGCGTGATGAACATGAGCGTAATCGTAGACTAAGGAAGGTACATGAAATCGAAAAAGAATATGATCATGTTGCAGACATTCCACGCATATCACTTTCGCTTGAGCGTACACCAACACTTATGGATTTCATCGCAAATCGTCATCGGGTTAGAGATAAACAAATGCATACTCAACTCCAAGAAGATCTTGTCGAGCACTTATGGAAAATACATGGAGGCCAGTAGTGATTTGCTTTCAAATAAAAATCAGTATTATGTTGTCTTCAACTTCATTGTAATGTCATTAAATTTTAAACATTATGAAAAATAAATCTTAAATTTCATAAGGCTAGTAAGAGGAAGAGCTTATTTGCTTAAGAAACTACATGAAATGCAGGTACCAGTAGAGTAAAATGTAGTAGCAGAAGGATAAAATACAGTAGTACAAATTTAAGAAGGTCTGAAAGTGTCACATCCCGACCCGTAAAATTTTATCTTATTTACTACCTTGATTATAATAAGAATTTTTACCGTCTCCGACATTGAGTTATAATTTAATTGGTTCCTAGAGGGGTTTTGAGGGACGATTATTTCGGAGAGTTATTCGTAGGAGAAAAATGTAACGACGGTAAAAATGGTAAATTTTAGCTAGTAAAAGGTAATTTTTTTTATTAGGGTATTTTTTTTGGGGTGTTAAAATTTGGATTGGGTATATGTGGGTTGGAACCGGTTGGGCCAAGCCCAAAAAATTTCTCTCTCCCTCCCGATTCTCTCTCTCCTCTCCCGCTCCCGCACCCGAGCCACTCCCTGCCGGAATTCCGACGCCCGACCGCCGCCGTCCGGCCACCCCAGACCGCCGCACCGGTCCCAATCGATCGGTCTCCAACTCAGCTACCGTTCTAGACCGATGGCAGCCTCTCTAGCGCTGCCGTGAGGGAGAGACACCGCCCGGAAGTCCCGACTGCCGAATCGGTTTTCTCGCCGGAACTCCTTCCTCCGACCGCCATAGCTGGCGAGCCTTGGCTCAAAAGGAAGCCCTCCTCCCGTGCTTCAATCCCTCCAAAGGGCTCTCTCCATCTTCAGCTAGGTAAGGAGAAATCGGTATTTGAAATTCTAGGGCTTTATTGTGTGTTTGCGTTCGATTGACATGGTTAGGCTTAGAATTGGAGTTTGTGGTACTTAGGAATGTTGTAGAGGAGGTTGAGAGGAAGATGCTGTCAAATTTTGGTGGGCATTGGAGGTCGCCGGAGCTGGTCGCCGGCCGCCGCTGCCGGCGGAGCCGCCGCTGAAAAAATTGTTTTTGGTGGAGATTTTTATGAGGAATTTAATGGAATGAGTTTTAGAATTTTCGGATGAGTTTTGAATAGGTTTGTGAATTTCCGAAGTTTGGTATTTCGGCGGTTAAATAATGTAAAATCCGACCATAGGATTTAAATCAATTTCTGGAAAATGTTGTATTTATGACTGCTGAGTATGATATAAAAGTTTGGATCGTTTCGATTTAAGAATATCGAAGTTAGGTAATGATGAGGGTATTTATGGCTCAGGATTAATTTTGCCTATACTGAATTTTAGTGGGAAATTAATTATATATATTGGAACAGGAAGTGAGGAGGCCCGAGCAGAAGAAGCCTCAGAGCGTCACCAAGCTTAGGCTTAATTTGTGAGTGGACTTTTGTTTTAAATAAAAAGCATGCGATGAATGATTTTATTAATCATTTATTTCTTCTGATGAAATTTATTGATTTCTCGGCTATTTGATAATTTTTCCTCCTTTGGAGAGATCCCGAAAATGAGATTTTCGGTGGATATATATATTTTGAATTTTATGAGAATAGTATGTATATAAATGCTAGCTAGCCATACGTGCTTAGTCCGTCATAATGAGGTAAAATACCATTATGGCGTGTCGTGAGTGTTAGACACAAGCGTCATAGCCCTATATGAAAACTTCTTTCTTTTTCGGTTTATTTAGGTTTTCATATAGGGAGTCCACACTTATATATACACCGTCCTTTTCGGTCATAATGAGGAAAAATACCATTATGGCGCAACGTGAGCGTTAGACGCCAGTGTTGTAGCCTTGTATGAATTTCTATTTTTCTAAATTGTTTCTAGGATTCATACAAGGAGTCTGACGAGTGTAGATACATACGAATATATGTTTATATATAGTTTAGCCTAAGAGACTCCATTTTATTTGAGTTTGTGACTAGCCAGTGCTAGTCGTGAAATTGTCAGATTATGAATTGAGCACTTTTAAGCTGCCACATGCAGTATATTTTCTATGAAATTAAAATAGGAATGCATAAATAGTTTGTTATTAAATTATTTTTGTCCACTCACTCTAACGTTATTAAATGTCTTCCCCTGGGCCCTTCGTTTTAAAATGCCCAGTCTGCAGAGTTCGGATTGGATCTAGTAGGAGACGAGGCATAGTCACCCGTATTTCCACCACCTTTCACCAGTAGGTTACCTGTTTAGCCTACCTGTATTTTCTTACTTCCGCTAGTGTCTAGTAGCTCTGAATACTTGGGTTTAATGTATATATTTTTGGTTATGGGTGAAGGCTTGTTGATATTTTAGAATATTTTCGGATAATGTATATTATCTTAGATAATATTTATTATCCTGTTGGTGGTGATTGTTTTTGGGGAGCACGAAGACTCTAGAAGTTAAGGTTAGATTTGGAACCTTTAGACGTGTTTGCAGGTTTCTATTGGAAGGGTTGTCCATTTTCAAGGGAGGTTGTACCGAATTTTGCGGTAAATCTTTCCTTAGAGGTGGTCCCTGCACGATTTACTCCGGGTTCAGGGTGAAATTCAGGGCGGGTCGTGTCAGAAAGAGCAAACAACTTGCAACATTAAAATGCAGTAGTAGTTATAGAAAGAAAATGCTAATATGTCTCATAGAAAGAAAAAGCATAAATATCTAGGAATAGAGACACAAGAGACTACTCACTTCCATTCCTACCTGCTCTTTTTACCAAAATTTCCTTTTGAAGGCTGGTAAAATATTCTGCTTGAAGAGAATTCATGGTACTAGTATTCATAGACATTATTTTAGCTTCCTCACTTCGAGCCTGAAGTTCAACTTCCTTTTCTCTGAGAGCAACTTGCTTTTGCTCAGTAGCAATTAGCAACTTAAGTTGTTCTGCCTTTATGCGGTCACTTTCTAATCTCCTTGCTCTAAACTCTTCCAACTCAGAACGGATTTTTGAAGATTCCTTCTCATTTTCACCACCTTGTTCGTTGGATTTTGCTTTTTTGTTCGCTTCTTTCGCAACCTTTCTTCCAATTGGCCTCTTAAAAAGGAGCATCTCCATCATCATCTTCCAAATTAATTGAAACTTGATTTTTAGCAGAAGGAGCCTTGGACATTCTATGTACTTCGATTTTTCGATGTTCATCCATCCACTTTTGCTGAAACCTCATAAGACCCCAACAATGGTCAAGTACAGATGGATGACCTTCTCCCTCTTGGTAATCCACTTTTGCCTCCAGTATCTGCCAAGTATAACTCATGTAAATCTTTAACAGAAGAATAACTCAAAACAAGTACTTGCTCATGTGTATACTATAATACAAATATATAAAGGACTGCAAGTTCCACAATGATCATTAGTAGATACATGAAGGATTCAAATTTTCAGTGAGTAATAATTAACATGAGTAAATGATCATTTCACTTTCATTTGAGAGTGCAGCATCAGTAGTAACTGGAATGGGAAAATATAAATGAATGAGTAGAATGCTCTAAATTAGATGAGATCACATTATTTGAAGATAATGACAATAATGATAGTGCACACCTTATCTTACTCTGTGTGACCACTTATCTGTAAGCGTTCAACTGCAGCATAATATCCACAAAACTTACTCACTTGGCTGCTGATTTTTGACCAACGGTTCGTCAAGGATTTTTCAATCCGTTCACCTATCCATGTCTTGTTGTTTTCAAAGTATTGAGTAATTCTTTTCCAGAATTGGTTCTTCTTTTGATCAGATCCTCTAATCGGGTCTATGCTAACATTCAACCATGCAGATACAAGAAGTTTGTCTTCTTCAGGAGAAAAGTTTATTGTTCTTTGAGATTGTTTTTGTGATTTTTTGCTGCTAGGTGCACAAGGCGTCTCTTGATCAGTGTCAGCATTAGTAGCACATGTCTCTTCATAAGTATAACCATTGGCATGGTACTGACTCGATGGAAAATTGTATGTTAGATGTGGTTCGTTGAGGTCATCCGGGGACGATCCGTTGTTGAGGAGGTCAGTGAAATTCAGATCCAAAGAACTCATCTGCACAATTTGGAATCAATCATTTGCATACACTTGTTAGTTCCCGTCAGCATCTCCGTTTAAAATAGTATATTGTTAGTAAGTAGAAGCAGAATGACAAACCAGAAATTTAAAAACATAGAATGAGAAGCTAAAAGAGAGCAAGGAGAAAATGAATGGACTGCATATGGTGCTTGCAGAACGACCACCCTTTCCTGTTTTTTATTTCCACCAGCAGCAGATTCGTCCTCATAAGGACAAGAAAGACTAATCTGTTCTGACCATCTTTCTCAACCAAGTTTACAAGCAGGCCCAAAATAGCTAAGAAAATCTAGCACTTGATCAGTAAGATCACTAAGATGTCTACCATTCTGATTGTCCAGTTCAATGCTTCAAGCATTGCCATTTCTCTCACTGAACGGAGATGTAAAACTAGGAAAAAGGAAAGACATGTAAAAGACATGAACAGAGACAATAGCTACTCATCAGTCTATGTACTTCCATTTTGTTTTTATGCATTTGCGTACTGTAAAAGAAAAAAGGAAAGACATGTAAAACTAGGACAAACATACCAAACCTAGTTTTATTCCCTTACCCGAAGAAGAGGTTCCAAATCAGGGATAATATATATTTACATATACAGAGGAACCAGAACCCTGGGATTCTGCTATCTAGTACTACAAACCTTGCTACTGTACTTTGACAAATAGAACGAAAACAAATAGACGAATACAATTGGAATTCCATGATCACGAACCCAAAAAAAAGTGAAATTTCATGATCAGACGAAAACAAATAGACGAATACAATTGGAATGAATCAATACAGCACATCAAACAACCAAAAAGTGGATGATAGTCATCGAGTCTGCAAAGAGACAATCACAAACCCAAAAAAACTGAAATTTGATGATCAAACGAAAACAAATAGACGAATACAATTGGAATGAATCGAAATTAGAGGCGGAAGAGAGAGCTCACCTGCACCGCTGTCTTTTTTCTCGGTTGAGAATCAGTAGAATCAGTCGAAGTCGAAAGGTTTGAGTCGTTGTTTTTTTTTTATGAGGAAGAGTTTCCGCCATTGGAGAACGTGAAAATTTATGACAATGCTATCGCCAAATTTTTGCCGATTGCAGCAGATAATGGGGGAATGACTCCCTCTCTAGAAAGCTGTTGGAGTTAAAAATACAAAGTATTCTTCAAAAATAAGAAAATCAAAAATATGAAAAAGCTGTTGGAGATGCTCTAACTAAATATTTAAGAAAAGTTAACACATGTTTTTAGTACTAGCTAATAACCCAAACACAGACAGAAAAATTCAATTGTTATTATTTATCAGGAAAAAACATAAAACAGACAAAGAATAAGGAAAACAATTTTCCTAATGCAATTTAATTTAAGACTAGGTCATTACAGTTGTCGTCGATTTCATCACAAATACCAAGCCTGTTGATCACATTTTATTGGATGAGAAACATATAATCTTCTCTAAGGGTCCGGTTATACAAATGATAAACATTGATGATTGATTAAGTGGGAGGGATTCGGTTGTCACACTAAGTGATCATAGTACAAGGCTTTTGTCACATCCCGATCCGTAAATTTTTATCTTATTTACTAGCTTCATTATAATAAGAATTTTACCGTCTCCGACATTGAGATATAGTTTAATTGGTCCCTAGAGGGGTTTTGGGGGACGATTATTTCGGAGAGTTATTCGTAAGAGAAAAATGTAACGACGGTAAAAATAGTAAATTTTAGCTAGTAAAAGGTAATTTTTATTAAGGTATTATTTTTGGGGGTGTTAATTTTTGGAATTGGGTTGTATATAGAGGAGTTGGGCCGGATGGGTGAGGCCCAAAACCCATTTCTCTTCTCTTTTTTTCTTCCCAGTTCTCTCTCTCCCCGAGTCCCTCCCGCTGCCCAATTTTTCGGCCGCCTGTCCGCCGCCGTCCGGCCACCGTTCGCCGCCAAACCGGTCTCGTTCGCTCGGTCTCCAACCCAGCTTCCATTCTAGACCGGTGACAGCCGCCCTAGCTCCGCCGTGAAAGAGATTCTCGCCCGAAAGGCTTGGGTGCCTAAAGCCTTCCGTCGCCGGAACTCCCTCCTCCGGCCACCAATCCGGGCAAGCTTGGTACGGTTTTGTAGCTCTCCTCCCGTGCAGCAACCCCTCCAAAAGGCTCACTCCCTCTTGAGCTAGGTAAGGAGAAATTCAAGGAGGAAATTATAGGGATTTTAAGATGTTTTCGTTCGATTGACCTAGTTAGGCTTGAAATTGGACTTAGTGATAGTTATGAAAGTTGTTTAGGATGTTGAGAGAAAGATGCTGTCAAAATTTCATAGCCATTGGAGGTTGCCAGAAATGGCCTCCGGCCGCCGCTGCCGGCGGAGCCGCCGCTGTTTTGGAGATTTTTTAAAGTTTTAAATGTGTAATAATTAGATGAATTTAATTGAGTGAATTGTGGAATTTTCGGATGAGTTTTGAATAGGTTTGGAAATTTCCGAAGTTTGGTATTTTGGTGGTGATTGTATTTGAGGAGCACGAAGGCTCCAGAAGTTAAAGGTGGATTGAAAATTTTAGGAGTGTTTGCAGGTTTTTGATTTGGAAGGGTTGTCCATTTCCAAGGGAAGTTGTACCGAATTTTGTGGTAAATCTTTCCTTTGAGGTGGTCCCCGCACGATTTACTCCGGGTTCAGGGTGAAATTCGGGGTGGGTCGTGTCAGTTGGTATCAGAGCTTTAGGTTTCTTTTTCCTGCTTCCTTGTCACTATCATATTTGCCTAAGTAGCACGTAGTATCTATAGAGTGATGATCCGTCCGCGGCGGATTCATTGGCATTTTATGCTTTTGATGCTATGTGTTATTGGGTATGTGTGATAGTTGAGTTAGTCTTGTTTATGGACTGCTAAATATTTTCTTCCTCAGGTACTATGCCTCCTAGGCGCCCACGGCAAACCCGTGTGGCTACTTTGACCAATGCCGATGAGGGCCATGAGGTCAGGGGATTGGTTGATGATATTGGAAATTTGCTGAGGGATGTCATGGATCGAGCTCCACAACCTCATGCGGTGAAAAGGAGAGAAGTTTATGAGGCTAGAGCCAGAGAGTTCAAGGGTGCCAAGGGACCCCTTGATGCTCACAATTAGGTGGATAAGATGGAAAATGCTTTTGCGATCATTGAGTTACCAGAAGAAAGAAATGTGAAGATGGCAGTGACTTTTCTGGACGATTAAGTACATCACTGGTGGTCTCTTGCCAGCAGGAATGTTGAGGATGCTCTGAGTATATCGTGGGAGCAGTTTAAGACTCTCTACTTGGGGCAGTATTTCAATCATGCCCACCGTAGCAGAATTCAGTTGGATTTCCTGCATATGACGAAGAGGGATAATGAGGGGATCATAGAGTTCCAGCAAAGATTCACTTCCTTGAGCTACCATGTGTCATATCTGGTTCCTGATGAAAAGACCAGGATTGAGATGTTCATTGGAGCACTTGGTGGAATGTATGCAGACAAGATGACGGGGGTAATTTACCCGACTTTTATGGATGCAGTTGGTGCAGCCATGGCCATTGAGTCCAGGGGGACATATGGTGCTCGGCCTCGTGATTATAGAGGCCCCAGTCAGGGTCCATCCAAACAGGCTGCTTCATCATCCGCTTCTGGGTCTTCTGCTGGTAGTGGCAGTAGTGGGGGATCGAGCTTTGGTGCTCAGAACAGGAATATAGAACGTTTCAGGAGACCTTCTCGGAGTTATTTGGGTAGGCAACAGTTTAGGCAGTTTGGTTCTAGTGGCAGTTTCCAAGGTGGGTCATCCGGTAGCCAGACTTATTCTTATGGGCAGCAGCATGAGCGAGTTATTGCCTATGCTTCTAGGCAATTAAAGCCGCACGAGGGGAATTATCTTACTCATGATTTAGAGCTTGCAACGGTAGTTTTTGCTCTCAAGTTGTGGAGACATTATCTTTATGGAGCCAAGTGTCAGATTTTTACCGATCACAAGAGTCTTCGGTATGTGTTCACTCAAAGAGAGCTAAACTTGAGACAGAGAAGGTGGATGAAGTTGATTAGTGATTATGATTGCACTATCGAGTATCATCCTGGAAAAGCTAATGTGGTAGCTGATGCTCTTAGTCGAAATCCCTCCATATCTTTATCTTATATAAAGATGATTCGAGTTCCACTTCTTAGTGAGTTGCGAGCTACAGGAGTGGATTTAGCAGTAGATGAGGTTGGTGCCTTGGTAGCTAGTTTTCATGTGAGGCCAGTTTTGGTTGATAGAGTACGGGAAGCACAGAATAATGATCCTTCCATAGTTCGATTGATAGAAAGAGCTTTGAGCGGAGCCGCAACCGATCATTTTTCAGTTAGAAGGGATGGGACTTTATTGTTTAAGAATCGGCTTTGTGTTTCAAAAAGAAATGAAGAGTTGAAGAGTGAAATTTTGGAGGAAGCTCATAGTTCCGCTTATGCAGCTCATCCGGGTAGCACAAAAATGTATCGGATTTTGAAAGATTATTATTGGCGGCCAAACATGAAGAGGGAAATTACAGCTTTTGTGAGTAGATGTCTGATTTGCCAGCAAGTAAAAGCTGAAAGGCAGAAGCCTTCTGGATTGCTTGAGCCGTTGTCTATTCTAGTGTGGAAGTGAGACCACATCACCATGGATTTTGTTTTCAGTTTACCTCGTACCCGTGAAGGGCATGACGGTATTTGGGTGATTGTGGATAGATTCACCAAGTCTGCACATTTCTTGCCAGTGGGAAAGAAGTATAAATTGGATAAATTGGCGGAACTTTATGTGAATGAAATTGTGAGGCTTCATGGTGTGCCTGAATCAATAGTGTCAGATCGGGATCCTAGATTTGCTTCTAAATTCTGGGGAGCTCTTCAAGCAGCTTTAGATACTCGATTACATTTCAGCACTGCTTTTCATCCTCAGACTGATGGGCAGTCCGAGAGGACTATTCAGACTTTGGAGGATATGTTGAGAGCTTGTGCCTTGCAGTTCAGAGAGAGTCGGGATAATAACCTATCTTTGATGGAATTTGCATATAATAATAGTTATCATTCTAGCATTGGTATGACTCCTTTTGAGGCGCTTTATGGGAAGCAGTGTCGTACACCTTTATGTTGGAATGAAGTGGGGGAAAAAGAGCTTTGTGGCCCAGAGTTAATCCATGAGACAAATGAGAAGATTAAAGTGGTTAGAGATAGACTTAAGGCCGCTCAAAGTAGGCAGAAGAGCTATGATGATGTCCGTAGGAAAGATCTTGAGTTTCAAGTGGGTGATTGGGTGTTCTTGAAATTATCTCATTGGAAAGGGGTTGTACGTTTCGGTAAGCGTGGGAAGCTTAGTCTGAGGTATATTGGCCCTTATGAGATTATAGAGCAAGTTGGCTCACTTGCTTATCGGTTAGCTTTGCCTCAGAATTAGCCATAATACATAATGTGTTTCATGTATCCATGCTTCGCAAGTATATTGCCGATCCTTCTCATGTGCTGCAAGAGCAGCCGATCAGTTTGACAAGAGATTTGTCCTATGAAGAGGAACCGGTTCAGATTCTCGACCGAAAGAAGCAAGTGCTTAGGAACAAGACAATCCCACTTGTCAAGGTGCTTTGGAGAAGTCATCAAGTAGAAGAAGCTACTTGGGAATCAGAGAAGCAAATGATGTAGCAGTGTCTCTATCTCTTCGAATGACAGGTATGTAAATTTCGAGGACGAAATTTTTATAAGGAGGAGAGAATTTGACACAACCCGCCCCGAATTTCACCCTAAACCCGGAGTAAATCGTGCGGGGACCACCTCCAAGGAAAGATTTACCGCAAAATTCGGTACAACCTCCCTTGAAAATGGACAACCCTTCCAATAAAAACTTGCAAACACTTCTAAAGGTTCCAAATCCAACCTTAACTTCTGGAGCCTTCGTGCTCCTCAAAAACAATCATCACCAACAGGATAATAAACATTATCTAAGATAATATACATCATCCGTCAAATATTCTAAAATATAAACAAGCCTTCACCCATAACCAAAATATATACATTAAACCCAAGTATTCAGAGCTACTAGACACTAGCGGAAGTAAGAAAATACAGGTAGGCTAAACAGGTAACCTACTGGTGAAAGGTGGTGGAAATACGGGTGACTATGCCTCGTCTCCTACTGGATCCAATCTGAACTCTGCAGACTGGGCATTTTAAAACGAAGGGCCCAGGGGAAGACATTTAATAATATTAGAGTGAGTGGACAAAAATAATTTAATAATAAACTATTTATGCATTCCCATTTTAATTTCAAAGAAAATATACTGCATGCGGCAGCTCAAAAGCGCTCAATTCATAATCTGACAATTTCACGACTAGCACTGGCTAGTCACAAACTCAAATAAAATGGAGCCTCTCAGGCTAAACCATATATAATCATATATTCATATGTATCTACACTCGTCAGACTCCTTGTATGAATCCTAGAAACAATTCAGAAAAATAGAAATTCATACAAGGCTACAACGCTGGCGTCTAACGCTCACGTTGCGCCATAATGGTATTTTTCCTCATTATGACCGAAAAGGGACGGTGTACATATACGTGTGGACTCCCTATATGAAAACCTAAATAAACTGAAAAAGAAAATTTTCATATAGGGCTATGACGCTTGTGTCTAACACGCACGACACGCCATAATGGTATTTTACCTCATTATGACGGACCAAGCACGTATGGCTAGTTAGCATTTATATACATACTATTCTCATAAAATCCAAAACATATATATCCACCGAAAATCTCATTTTCGGGATCTCTCCAAAGGAGGAAAAAATATCAAATAGGCGAGAAATCAATAAATCTCATCAGAATAAACAAATGATTAATAAAATCATTCATCGCATGCTTTTTATTTAAAACAAAGGTCAACTCACAAATTAGGCCTAAGCCTGATGACGCTCCGAGGCTTCTTCTGCTCGGGCCTCCTCACGTCCTGTTCCAAATATATAATTAATTTACCAACTGAATTCCAGTATTTATAAAATAGGCAAAATTAATCGAGAGCCATAATTACGCTCATCATTGCCTAAGTTCGATATTCTTAAATCGGAATGATAAGACGTATTTGCACACGCATCAATTAACCCTGTCAACAAATCAATCGTAGTATAAAGCAAGCAGGGATCGTTCTAAACCGGGGATCCAACTACAGGGTAGATCCATCTAATCTAATGTAAATGTCAAAATAAGCACATAGGGTTTAAAAGTTTTATAATTTCTGAACAAATATTGAAAATAAATCCTAAATTACTTCTATACATATTTACATGTGATCAACCAACAATCATGCAAACTCAACCAAACAACCATGTAAGAACAAAGAAGACGATTTCTAATCTCATTTAAGTCTACACCGTGAGCAAATATACAACCTAAATTTGATATGCACATAAGTTCCTACGTGGTTCCTATGACATAGACCAACTTAGAATTAGACTACGGGTTTCATTCAATATCGCGACACAACAAGCTCGGCTACGTGCTCTACTTATAGGTCACACACATAAACTAATCATGCAATTACGTATCACATAAAGAATCGATGTGTTTAAGCACAAGTCCAAATCAAACATAGGTAGAAAATCGGTGAAAAACAAATACAATGCAACTTATCAACTACGTGTATCAAAGTCGAACTTTGGATGATTAACACATGCAATATCAACTACTTGTATCAACTACACATGATAATATAAGAATGCACCGAAAATCTTAAAGTATTTAGACATAAAACTCACGGCATAAACCTAAAATCATTGATTAAAAATTGTAAACTTTAATTCAAAACATGGTTCAAAAGTACTTCTATCTCATAGACAAGAATCGAAACATACTTAAGCAAAAACCTAAAACAAACATAAACAAGAACAAACACATAGCAATCCGAAAATAGAAGATGGAATTCACTCTCAAAATATCCCTACTTGTTCTATTCTTTGAGTGAGCGGAATCCTAGGCTACTTGCTTTGGACAAATACTGAAGGTGGGATCGGATTGTGGTGTTTGGAAGTTGATGGAGTTTCGGCAAAGGCTTTGGTGTTATTTGCACGGGTTGATGATCATTATTGTTGCCATGCCATGCCCTATTTATAGAGTAACAAGTCTTGATCTCCAAGAATTCTTCTAGCACAAGGAATCCTATTGAATCGGCAAAACCAAGTCTAAGTTGGATTTAACTTCTTCTCTTGTTCTTCAAGGAATCCTCATGCATTAAGGAATGACAAAACCATCTTGAACTTAGAAAACCTTCTCTCTTTATGCCGCATGGTTTCTCTCTCCTTGCAGACTTGGGAAATCTTCACGGCATCTCCATACATATCTCGGATTGTACTTCTCCTAGCTCAAGCAGGAACTCCTAGCTGCCGCCGCCACCTTTCCCTCATGAGTACAGGAAAACATTTCCTAATCAACACGGGTTTAGACTTTCCTGAAATAGAGATAAGAAAATTAGAAACTAGGAAAGAGGAAGATGGAATCTTGATCAAGACAGGAATCCTGAGTAAACAAGGATTTCCAACACTTGGCACAATTTCAACACCAAATTCTTCAATTCCGAAATTACTATGTATTCTAACACTAAAACCTACATATTTCTAAATTAAGCAATTATTCTACACCAAACACAAATATAAAGCTAAAACAACTAAATAGGAGTTACCAAGGGTAATAAAGGGTATAAACATATTAAGAACGTCACACTTTGTGCTCCTATCAACAACCCCACACTTAACCTTTGCTAGTCCCTTAGCAACTACTAAACGAAACAACAAAACTAATATTGAAAATACTACAATGACTCAATCTAATGCCTTCAACAAATTGTCTCAGAGACCTTCAGAATCATAGCATCAAGAATAACACAAGTATCGAAATTGAAAGATGAATTCAATGGTTAATAAACATGAGACTTCGATATAACAGTAAGACATGGCAGAAACAAAAGGTGAAATTAAGCTCGTCATGTTCCAAACAAGTTCAAATTCAACTCGCAAAGGATATGCACTCTGAATTTTTTTTCTCTCAAGAACATGGCATATGCTTAAAAGCTTTTCACACACAAGAGTTAAAAAGAACCTAATAAATTCGAAAACCTCATGAAAGATACCAATCATATGCACAAATGAACCACAACCATACGCTTACTCATGAAACAGACTCCACAGATCAAAAGTTACTTATCTTAAGAATCATGCGGATCTTTTAGAAAATAGGTTGGTTAGGCTCGGCATGGAAAAATTTTCAAAGTAAAGGAATCACAAAGGTCATCCTCAAGACTTAGCAGAGCAAGAACATCCACCTTATGTCACCAAACACCATCAAGGGCCAAATATCATCATTTGGACCCATCCTTCACTTTAAACATTGTGAAAACAAACAAAGGCTAAAAGTATAACATATTGAGCCTTCAACAAACAAATCACAACTCCAAGTTCACAAAAACTACATCTAGGCCGAGACATCTTTAATCAATTCGAAACTTTTTTTTTTTTTTTCTCTCTCTCGGATCATGCTTATCTCTTTTTCTTTTTTTTCGAGAGCAAAATTTTTAAAATCTCACAAAGGTAACATGAAGTTAAACAAGTAAGGAACATGCTCATTCTGTACATAAGTTTAATGGTCCTCATCTAATACAAGTTCGTACAATTTCAACATCTCTATTAACCATCAAATAACATATAAGCTCAAATATTCGAAATCATGCTCATCTCAATAACTAATCAATCAAAGATCAAATATTATCCTAGACACGTTAGAAGAACCTAAGACTAACAAAATAAAAGCAAAACACAAAATAATAAACAAGTTCAACTAAAATCGGAAAAACATAAACAAAAAAAAAATTCAAAATTAATCCTAAAAATTAAAACCAATTCAAATCATATCAAAGCATAGCAAATCAACGAGTAATGACATCCACCTCACACTTAAAATCAACATTGTCCTCAATGTAAGAAAACTAAGAGCAATCCGAAAATAAAAGAGGAGGGAGAAAGAAATTTGCAAACTCTCGTTGATGGCTCCTTCTATGGGTTGCCTCCAAGCAGCGCTTAAGTGTTTATAGTCCTTTAGCCTAAACTATCATCTCCTCTTGCTCATGCCGTAACATCTAGGAGAGAGACTTCCTCCACCGTGTGGTTCTCATGTTCTCCATGTAAGGCTTTAATCGATGACCATTACCTGAAATTCAGCTCCTTTGACCATGCTTTTAATCATGACTGCACCAGAAGGAAAAACATTAGTGATAACAAAAGGTCCTATCCACCTAGAACGTAGCTTGCCTGGAAACAACCTAAGTCTAGAATTAAATAAGAGAACTTTCTGGCCAATAACAAAGTCTTTTTTCGAATCATCCTGTAGTGGAATGCCTTGGTTTTCTCTTATAGATCACGGCAGAATCATAAGCCTCATTCCTGATTTCTTCAAGTTCACACAACTGCAACTTCCTGTGTAATCCGGCCTCATCAATATCCATATTAAAAGTCCGAACTGCCCACCAAGCTCGATGTTCCAACTCCACAGGCAAGTGACAAGCTTTGCCGTACACCATACGAAACGGTGACATCCCCAAGGGATTTTTGAATGCTGTCCGATATGCCCATAGTGCATCATCAAGTCATTGGCTCCAATCCTTGCGTGACGGCTTCACACTCTTCTCCAATATCCGCTTGATTTCTCGGTTACTAAGCTCCACTTGCCCACTTGTTGGGGGTGATAAGGTGTAGCAACCTTATGCTTGATTCCATACTTCTTCATTAGAGCTTCAATTGTCTGATTGCAAAAGTGGGAACCTCCATCACTTATTACAAATTTCGGCATTCCAAACCTGGAGAAAATATTAGAGCGTAGGAAATCTGCAACAACTCGAGAATCATTAGTCCGGTGGCTTTTGCTTCCACCCATTTAGAAACATAATCCACACATACGAGAATGTATAAATTTCCCTGAGAATTCGGAAAGGCCCCATGAAATCAATACCCCAACAATCAAATATTTCAACATGTATAATAGGTTGCATAGGCATCTCATCCCTAGGTTCTAAATTCCCTGTCCTTTGACATCTATCACATGAAGCACAATACTTATAGGCATCTCGAAAAATAGTAGGCCAAAAGAATCCACATTCTAAAACTTTCAAAGCAGTCCTACGAGAACCAAAGTGACCTCCACAAATTGATCATGGCAAAAACTAAGAATAGACCTATGCTCATTCTCCGGGACACACCTCCTAATAACTTGATCAACACAATGTTTGTTCATCCCACACATAATGTCTAGCTAATGCATTCAGTCTATTTCTAGCATGGTAGGACATAGAAATTCGAAATTGCTTTGTAACAAGGTAATTCACAATATCGGCATACCAGGCTCACTTACCGTCACTTACCTTGCGACCTTGAAGAGTGTTGCTCGTCCGGAAGCATTCTTGGATGGCCACGGGTCCGAGTCACACACCAATCGGCTAAGGTGGTCGGCAACAACGTTGTCCGACCCCTTCTTGTCTTTGATTTCCAAATCGAACTCTTGGAGAAGCAATATCCATCTTATCAATCTCGGCTTAGCATTCTTCTTTGTCAACAAATACTTCAAAGCCACATGGTCATGTAAAAAACTAAGAATAGACCTATGCTCATTCTCGCGGACACACCTCCTAATAACTGATCAACACAGTGTTCCAAAATAACGTTCATCCCACACATAATGTCTAGCTAATGCCTTAAGTCTATTTTGCATGGTAGGACATAGAATGTTCATCCCACACATAATGTCTAGCTAATGCCTTAAGTCGATTTTTGCATGGGTAGGACATAGAATTCGGAAATTGCTTTGTAACAAGGTAATTCACAATATGGATACAAGGCTCACTTACCTCACTTACCTTGCTGACCTTGAAGAGTTGCTCGTCCGGGAAGCTTCTTGGATGGCCACGGGGTCCGAGTCACACACAATCGGCTAAGGTGGTCGGAACAACGTTGTCCGACCCCTTCTTGTCTTTGATTTCCAAAATCGAACTCTTGGAGAAGCAATATCCATCTTATCAATCTCGGCTTAGCATTTTCTTTGTCAACAAATACTTCAAAGCCACATGGTCAGTGTAAACAATAACTTTAGATTGAAGTAAGTAAGAACGAAACTTATCCAAAGCAAAGATTACGGCAAGAAGTTCTTTCTGGTGGTGGTGTAGTTCGTTGCGCATCATTGAGCATCCGAGAGGCATAATATATGGCATACGGCTGCTTGTCTTTTCTCTGGCCGAGCACAGCCCCCACGGCATAGTCTGAGGCGTCACACATCAACTCGAAAGGCAAGGACCAATCCGGTGGCGCCATGATCGGTGCGATGTCAACATGGTCTTCAACCGCTCAAAGCCTCCTTGCATTCGGCATCAAAGTGGAAGGGCACATCTTTTGCAACAAAGAACTCAAGGGCCGAGCTATCTTGGAGAAATCTTTGATAAATCGACGATAAAAACCTGCATGTCCAAGAAAGCTTCGAAACATCCCTCACACTTGTGGATGGGTAAGTGACGCACAATATCTATCTTAGATTTATCAACTTCAATACCCCTATTACTAACAATGTGACCCAGCACTATACCTGAGTAACCATGAAGTGAATTTTTCCCAATTAAGCACAAGATTAGTTTCCTCACATCTCCTAAGCACAAATTCTACATTTTCTAAGCATGTATCGAAATCTCCACCATAAACAGAAAATCATCCATAAAGACTTCAATCTTAGAACTATGAACTCAAAAAATATGTGGTACATGCATCTTTGAAACGTACCTAGAGCATTGCATAAGCCAAAAGGCATGCGGCGGTAGGCAAAGTGCCAAAGGGACATGTGAACGTTGTCTTCTCTTGATCCTCTTCCGTAACACTTATTTGATTGTAACCACTATAACCGTCAAGAAAACAATAGAATGCATGATCGGCTAACCTCTCAAGCATTTGATCAATGAATGGCAAGGGATGTGATCCTTCCTTGTTGTTGCATTGAGCCTCCTATAATCGAACACGCTCGGTGGCCGGTTACGGTCCTTTGCGGCACAAGCTCGTTTTCATCATTCTCACCACCGTGATCCGCTCTTTTGGCACAACTTGAACCGGTGAAATCCACCTTGAATCCGAAATTGGGTAGATGACCCAAATCGAGCAACTTTGTCACCTCATCCTTCACAACTTGCATCATAGGTGGATGAAGACGTCGTTGACCCTCCTGGTCGGTTTTGCTCCATCTTCAAGCAAAATTCGGTGAACACACATTGTAGGACTAATGCCCTTGATGTCGGCTAAGGTCCAACCTATGGCCGTCTTGTCTCTTCAAAACTTCGATCAATCTCTCCTCTTGCTCCTTCTCTAGTGATGATGATATGATAACCGACAACGTTTCATTCTCTCCCAAATACACATACTTCAAATGTTCCGGAAGAACCTTGAGATCTAATTTTGGAGCTTGGACAATGGAAGGAAGAAACTTGTTAGATGAAAAGAGAATTGGACTAGGGGAGGAGTAGCATACCTCGGCAGCCACCTCTAGTGACTGTACGGTTTCAAGCAAGGGAATAGGCACGGCATCTTGAGTTAATGTGACTTTGTTCCCCATGGCATCAAATCCGATTCCTTTTGCCAAGGTGTGTGCCATGTGTCTTGAGCTATTATCTCCACATATTCATCTAAGAGCATCCACAACATCATAGAAAAAGAATCTCGAAAAATTTCAGGAAGTGGATACCTCATTGCGTCAAAAATATTGTAACTAATGATGTCTCCATCTATTTCGAAAGTTAGTTCCCCTGAGTAGACATCAATTTTGGTCCTTGCAGTTCTCATGAATGGTCTTCCCAACAGAATGGGAATTTCTTTGTCATCTGCATCCGCCGGTTCCATGTCAATGACATAGAAATCTGCAGGAAATGTTAAACTTGCAACCTGCACTAAAACATCCTCAAATAACCCAGAGGGATCTTGTTGGAGCGGTCAGCTAATCTAATGATAATGTTATCCTTTTTCAACTCACCTAGACCTAAGCCTGCATAAAGATAAGAGGGCAAACATTAATCGAAGCACCTAGATCTAACATGATTTTATCAAAACTATGAGTACAATGGTGCATGGAATCGAAAAACTCCCTGGATCCTTGAGCTTAGGTGGTAGTTTCCTTTGAAAAACCGCAGAGATGGTTTCATTCATTACCGCTACATCCTTCTCTCGTGGTAGCCTCTTGTTGGTGCACAACTCTTTCAAGAATTTCGCATACTTTGGATTTTGTTGAATGCACTCAAGCAATGGCATGTTTTTACTTCCACCTTCTTGAATAACTCAATCATTGCATGATCAGCTTCATCGTGCTTTGATTTAGCAAACATGTTGGGGAAAGGGGGGCACGGCATGGACATTAGTAGAAACTAAACCATTAGAGCTAGAAGACTTACCTTTCTCAAGCACGGCTTGAGTGGATTTCGGATCAACAGGGACTGCAAGAGGCTCGGCCTCTTGCACCTTCTTTTTCTCGGCAGGAATGCCGCGCTCTCTCTCTTGGACTGAGGCACGGCCTCTTTGTCTGGCTGTTCTCGGCATAAACTCTTCAATATCTTCGTCATCTTGCAGCAATATGTTCTCGCCTCACCTTCCTTAGAAGGCTCCGACTTCTTCAACAAAGGCTCCTAAAAACTCGACCACTCCTAGTGTGTAACGATCTTGATTGTCCGGCATTCGGGTTTGGCAAGGTTGGCCCGGCAACTTACCACTTTCATGAATTTTACCCATGAAATCGATAACCTATCCCATCTGTTTCTTGAGCTCCGTGATCTCTTTAGAATTAGCCTGTTGACCTGTCACTAAAGCTTGAGTTGCAGATGTTAAGTTTTGTTGCCCTTGAGCAAGGGACTTCAAGATTTCATCATAATTAGGAGTAGAAGAACTAGCATTATTATTTGAACCTTGAACATTGGCATTATTAGGCACGAAATTAGAAGAGTTAGGAACAAAACCTTGAGGTACCTGAGGCCTCATAAAACAAACCTGAAGGTGGAGGTCCTTGACCTTGAGTATTGGCCGGTTGAGCATTGCGTTACTCCACCGAAAATTTGGATGATCTCTAGTTCCAGGATTGTAAGTGTTCGAATATGGGTCAACGTTGCCTCTGTTGTCCCATAAAGTTCAAACGCCTCAGTCATAGCACTATTCGGACATGAATCTGTAGAGTGATCCGAAAGTGAGCAGATTCCACAAGCTTGGTTGCCAAGATTCGAACCATTGAAAGCCTTGCTGTGGAATGAAAGCAGATTTGAGTGGTGAGTCGGCCATTGTCGATGTCGGACTCGTCTTCCTCACAGTCAATTTCGGAGTTAGATGAAGATGAAGATTCGGACTGGATCCGAAATGGAGAAGGAGGATCTTGCTCTTCAAATTCCAAAGGTCCAACCGTGCTACTTGATACTTCTTTTTGCTTCTTTCTTTTGTTCTTTGCAAGCACGGTCAATCTCCGGATTCAATGGAACAAGAGCTCCTTGTGAAGACGAACGAGTGTGTCGAGGTTGCATGCACGTCTAGCACCTGAAAAACCATTTGGCCAAGATCAAGTTAGAATGCATGAGTATACAATGAAATCAAAAGCAATAAACTAGATTAAACAACGGAAAACAAAAGAATTTCAAAAATCAAAAGATAAATTTCGAAACAAATGAAATACAAAATCATACATGACACCAATCTTTAAGATTACAAAGTCATACAAGTTTATTTTCGAGTTGCTACTAAAACACTTAAATAAATAATGATTCTAGATGGTAAGACACGGTGGACGTGCGGCCTGGATATTGATGTTTCGATCACAAGCTTGAAGCGTTGTTTCCAAAGGTCAATAGCTCAATCCAGAGATAGTGAACATGGTAGGACTCGTTAGTGAGCAATGAAACTCCATCACCGAGATGTATGTTTTCAAGGCTCTTGAGATCCATTTTGGTCCCATGCACCAGAGTAATAGAAGGAGCGTACCAATGTACTCAGCTAGCAACAAACTTATGAACCAAACATGACTCCAAGTGTTAATAAAAGCCGCCCACAACCTCATGCAAACCCGAGAGTAAACAAGAAGGGTTAAGGCTAGAATTAACAAAAGAGATCCTACCTATTCCTGTGCATTACAACCTACAACATTATTCATGCAAGTATTAAAGTAGAAAGACAAAAATAAACACAATTACATCATATACAAATTCATGGTTTTAACTTTACAAATATAAACATATAGACATATAACAAAGCAAATTTTGACAATTAAAAAGATCGAGGATCCCGAAGGATCCCCGCAACGGCGCCATTTGATAAGACGTATTTGAACACGCATCAATTAACCCTGTCAACAAATCAATCGTAGTATAAAGCAAGCAGGGATCGTTCTAAACCGGGGATCCCAACTACAGGGTAGATCCATCTAATCTAATGTAAATGTCAAAATAAGCACATAGGGTTTAAAGGTTTATAATTTCGGAACAAATATTGACAATAAATCCTAATTACTTCTATACATATTTACATGTGATCAACCAACAATCATGCAAACTCAACCAAACAACCATGTAAGAACAAAGAAGACGATTTCTAATCTCATTTAAGTCTACACCGTGAGCAAATATACAACCTAAATTTGATATGCATATAAGTTCCTACGTGGTTCCTATGACTAGACCAACTTAGAATTAGACTACGGGTTCATTCAACATCGCGACACAACAAGCTCGGCTACGTGCTCTACTTATAGGTCACACACATAAACTAATCATGCAATTACGTATCACATAAAGAATCGATGTGTTTAAGCACAAGTCCAAATCAAACATAGGTAGAAAAATCGGTGAAAAACAAGACAATGCAACTTATCAACTACGTGTATCAAAGTCAAACTTTGGATGATTAACACATGCAATATCAACTACTTGTATCAACTACACATGATAATATAAGAATGCACCGAAAATCTTAAAGTATTTAGACATAAAACTCACGGCATAAACCTAAAATCATTGATTAAAATTGTAAACTTTAATTCAAAACATGGTTCAAAAGTATTTCCATCTCATAGACAAGAATCGAAACATACTTAAGCAAAAACCTAAACAAACATAACAAGAACAACACATAGCAATCCGAAAATAGAAGATGGAATTCACTCCCAAAATATCCCTACTTGTTCTATTCTTTGAGTGAGCGGAATCCTAGGCTACTTGCTTTGACAAATGCTGAAGGTGGGATCGGATTGTGGTGTTTGGAAGTTGATGGAGTTTCGGCAAAGGCTTTGGTGTTATTTGCACGGGTTGATGATCATTATTGCTGCCATGCCATGCCCTATTATAGAGTAACAAGTCTTGATCTCCAGAATTCTTCTAGCACAAGGAATCTATTGAATCGACAAACCAAGTCCAAGTTGATTTATTCTTCTCTTGTTCTTCAAGGAATCCTCATGCATTAAGGAATGACAAAACCATCTTGACTTGGAAACCTCTCTCTCTCTTTATGCCGCACGGTTTCTCTCTCCTTGCAGACTTGGGAAATCTTCACGGCATCTCATACATATCTCGATTGTACTTCTCCTAGCTCAAGCAGGAACTCCTAGCTGCCGGCCACCTTTCCCTCATGAGTACAGGAAACATTTCCTAATCAACACGGGTTTAGACTTTCCTGAAAATAGAGATAAGAAAATTAGAAACTAGGAAAGAGGAAAGATGGAATCTTGATCAAGACAGGATCCTGAGTAAACAAGGATTTCCACACTTAGCACATTTCAACAACCAAATTCTTCAATTCCGAAATTACTATGTATTCTAACACTAAAACCTACATATTTTCTAATTAAGCAATTATCTACACCAACACAAATATAAAGCTAAAACAACTAAATAGGAGTTACCAAAGGGTAATAAGGGTATAAACATATTAAGAACTCACACTTTGTGCTCCTATCACGGAATAATCCAAACTTTTATATCATACTCGGCATCGTATAAACAAACCTTTCCAAATTGATTTAAATCTACGGTCGGATTTTACATTATTTAACCGCCTAAATACCAAACTTCAGAATCCACACAAACCTATTCAAACTCGTCCGAAAATTCTAAAACTCATCCATTAAATTCCTCATAAATCTCCACCAAAAACAATTTTTCCAGCGCCGCGCCGGCGGCGGTCGGCGACCAACTCAGGCGACGTCCAAAATCTACCAAATTTTAACAGCAGCTTCCTCTCATCATTCCAAACAACTTTCATAACTATCACTAAGTCAATTTCAAGCCTAACTAGGTCAATCGAACGAAAACATCCTAAAGCCCTAGAATTTCAACTTCGAATTTCTCCTTACCGAGCTCAAGAGGGATGGAGCCTTTTGAGGGGTTGCACGGGAGGAGAGCTTCAAAACCGTACCAAGCTTGCCGGATTGGTGGCCGGAGAGGAGTTCCGGCGACAGAAAGCTTAAGCAACCGCGCCTTTCGGGCGGCACTGCTCCTTCACGGCAGCGCTAGGGAGGCTGTGACCGGTCTAGAATGGAAGCTGGGTTGATGGCCGACCTTTGGGACCGGTGCGGCGGCGAACGGTGGCCGGACGGCGGAGAAGAAATTCCGGCAGGGGGGAGAGTCGGGTGCGGGAGCGGGAGAGGAGAGAGAGAATCGGGAGGGAAGAGAGAGAAATGTTTTTGGGCTTGGCCCAAACGGTTTTTAACCCACATATACCCAATCCAAAATTTAACACCCCCAAAAATAATACCCTAATAAAATTACCTTTTACTAGCTAAATTTACCATTTTTTACCGTCGTTACATTTTTCTCCTACGAATAACTCTCCGAAATAATTATCCCTCAAAACCCCTTTAGGGACCAATTAAACTATATGTCAATGTCGGAGACGGTAAAATTCTTATTATAATCAAGCTAGTAAATAAGATAAAATCTTACGGGTCGGGATGTGACAATTCTCCCCTCCTTATAAAAATTTCGTCCTCATTTGCTCCTCTAATTCCCAAGTAGCTTCTTCTACTTGATGACTTCTCCAAAGCACCTTGACAAGTGAGATTGTCTTGTTCCTGAGCACTTGCTCCTTTCGGTCGAGAATCTGAACCGGTTCCTCTTCATAGGACAAATCTCTCGTCAAACTGATCGGTTGCTCTTGCAGCACATGAGAAGGATCGGCAATATACTTGCGAAGCATGGATACATGAAACACATTATATATCCTGGCTAATTCTGGAGGCAAAACTAACCGATAAGCAAGTAAGCCAACTCGCTCTATAATCTCATAAGGGCCGATATACCTCGGACTAAGCTTCCCACGCTTACCGAAACGTACAACCCCTTTCCAAGGAGATAATTTCAAGAACACCCAATCACCCACTTGAAATTCAAGATCTTTCCTACGGACATCTGCATAACTCTTCTGCCTACTTTGAGCGGCCTTGAGTCTATCTCTAACCACTTTAATCTTCTCATTTGTCTCATGGATTAACTCTGGGCCACAAAGCTCTTTTTCCCCCACTTCATTCCAACATAAAGGCGTACGACACTGTTTCCCATAAAGCGCCTCAAAGGGAGCCATACCAATGCTAGAATTATAGCTATTATTATAAGCAAATTCCATCAAGGATAGATTCTTATCCCAACTCCCTCTGAACTGCAAGGCACAAGCTCTCAACATATCCTCCAAAGTCTGAATAGTCCTCTCGGACTGCCCATCAGTCTGAGGATGAAAAGCAGTGCTGAAATGTAATCGGGTACCTAAAGCTGCTTGAAGAGCTCTCCAGAATTTAGAAGCAAATCTAGGATTCCGATCTGACACTATTGATTCAGGCACACCATGAAGCCTCATAATTTCATTCACATAAGTTCCGCCAATTTATCCAATTTATACTTCTTTCCCACTGGCAAGAAATGTGCAGACTTGGTGAGTCTATCCACAATCACCCAAACACCGTCATGCCCTTCACGGGTACGAGGTAAACTGAAAACAAAATCCATGGTGATGTGGTCCCACTTCCACATTGGAATAGGTAACGGCTCAAGCAATCCAGAAGGCTTCTGCCTTTCAGCTTTTACTTGCTGGCAAATCAGACATCTACTTACATAAGCTGCAATTTCCCTCTTCATGTTTGGCCACCAATAACAATCCTTTAAAATCCGATACATTTTTGTGCTACCCGGATGAGCTGCATAAGCGGAACTATGAGCTTCCTCTAATATCTCACTCTTCAACTCTTCATTTCTTTTTGGAACACAAAGCCGATTCTTAAACAATAAAGTCCCATCCCTTCTAACTGAAAAATGATCGGCTGCGACTCCGCTCAAAGCTCTTTCTATCAATCGAACTATGGAAGGATCATTATTCTGTGCTTCCCGTACTCTATCAACCAAAACTGGCCTCACATGAAAACTAGCTACCAAGGCACCAACCTCATCTACTGCCAAATCCACTCCTGTAGCTCGTAACTCACTAAGAAGTGGAACACGAACTGTCCTCAAGTGAGACAAGGATATGGAGGGATTTCGACTAAGAGCATCAGCTACCACATTAGCTTTTCCAGGATGATACTCAATAGTGCAATCATAATCACTAATCAACTCCATCCACCTTCTCTGTCTCAAGTTTAGCTCTCTTTGAGTGTACACATACCAAAGACTCTTGTGATCGGTAAAAATCTGACACTTGGCTCCATAAAGATAATGTCTCCACAACTTGAGAGCAAAAACTACCGCTGCAAGCTCCAAATCATGAGTAGGATAATTCCCCTCGTGCGGCTTTAATTGCCTGGAAGGATAGGCAATAACTCGCTCATGCTGCATCAATACCCCACCTAGACCACGTCTAGAAGCATCACAAAATACCACATACTCCCCACTATCATCCGGAAGTGCCAAAACAGGAGCACTAATCAAACGATTCTTCAATTCTTGAAAACTTTGCTCACACTCATCTGACCATTCAAATTTAACACTCTTCTTGGTCAACCTTGTAAGAGGAGCAGCAATCCTTGAAAAATCTTGCACAAAGCGCCGATAATAACCTGCTAATCCCAAGAAACTACGGATCTCCGTCACCGTGGTAGGTCTTCTCCAATTTGACACCGCTTCCACCTTTTGGGAATCTACACTAACTCCTTCAGCCGAAACCACATGGCCCAAGAATCCCACTTTATCTAGCCAAAACTCACACTTGCTTAATTTAGCGTATAACTGGGAATTCCTCAAAGTCCGCAATATTATTCTTAGACGTTTGGCATGCTCCTTCTCACTTTTTGAGTAAACCAAAATATCATCTATGAATACGATCACAAAACGATTAAGATATGGACTAAACACCCTATTCATGAGATCCATAAAAGCAGCAGGTGCGTTAGTAAGTCCAAATGACATCACCATAAATTCATAATGACCATAACGTGATCGAAAGGCGGTCTTGACTATGTCACTCTCCTTAATCCGTAATTGATGATACCCAGATCTCAAGTCAATCTTGGAGAAAACAGAAGCACCCCTCAACTGATCAAATAAATCATCGATCCGAGGCAACGGATATTTATTCTTCACTGTGATCTGATTCAACTTCCTATAATCAATGCATAGTCTCATAGTGCCATCTTTCTTCTTAACAAACAATACCGGAGCACCCCATGGAGACATGCTAGGCCGAACAAAACCCTTGTCTACCAACTCTTGCAATTGAGTCTTCAACTCTTTCAACTCTGCTGGAGCCATTCTGTAAGGTGCCTGAGAGATAGGCATAGTTCCGGGAAGTAATTCTATAGAAAAGTCTATCTCCCTTGCAGGAGGCAAACCAGGCAACTCCTCAGGAAAAACATCCGGAAACTCTCTTACTATAGGAATATCTTCTACTCCCAAAACTCACATACTTGTATCTACCACATGAGCTAAATAAGCCTGACAGCCTTTATTTAATAATTTTCTTGCAGCGACAGCGGAAATAAGGCAACTCGAAATAACATCTTTTCCCCTTGAAAAGCAACCTCAAATCCACTTGGACTTCGAAGCACCACTTCTTTCTGAAAACAATCTATCAAAGCTCTATATGCTTCTAAAAAGTCCATCCCCAAGATCACATCAAACTCCACTATTTCTAAAGGAATTAAATCAGCCTTGAAATTGAATCCCTCAACTAAAACTTCACATCCACTAAATACCCAATTAATTCTCATCACCTCACCAAAGGGTAGAGACACATGCCACTCGCCTGGAAGAGACGATGATGGCACATTGGCATGAAGAGCAAATCTACTAGACATAAATGAATGTGTGGCTCCAGGATCAATTAAAGTACATGCAGGCTGACCAAAAATTAATAACGTACCAATGATGACATCTGGAGAAGTACGTCATTCCTGCTGGGTCATAGCATGCAATCTAGCGCGAGTCATGGGACGTCCACTCTGACCACTGCCCCGCTGAGAGCCACCTCTGATCGTAGCACTGCCTTGGGCACTACTACTAGAACCTCTAGCTGAAGACTGACCAACTGACTAAGTAGGGGTAGGGGTGGTCCTCTGAGCCAACAATGGGCAATCTCTCCTGAAGTGATCCAGACTACCACACTCATAGCACCTAGAAAACTGCTGCTGCCCATAAGAATAAGGCTGGCTACCGAATGATCCACCCTGGAAACTGTCACTAGTACCATACCGTCTAGACTGCTGCCTACCCAAATAACTCCGAGAAGGCGTCCTGAAACGTCCTCTATTTATGTTCCGAGCACCAGAGGTCGATCCCCCACTACTGCCACTACCAGCAGAAGACCCAGAAGCGGATGATGAAGCAGCCTTCTTGGATGGACTCTGACTGGGGCCACCATAATCACGAGGCCGAACACCATATGTCCCCCTGGACTCAATGGCCATGGCTGCACCAACTGCATCCATAAAAGTTGGGTAAATTACCCCCGTCATCTTGTCTGCGTACACTCTACCAAGTGCTCCAATAAACATCTCAATCCTGGTCTTCTCATCAGGAACCAGATATGACACATGGTAGCTCAGGGAAGTGAATCTTTCTTGGAACTCTATGATCCCCTCATTATCCCTCTTCGTCATATGCAGGAAATCCGACTGAATTCTGCTGCGGTGGGCATGATTGAAATACTGCCCCAAGAAGAGAGTCTTAAACTGCTCCCACGACATACTCAGAGCATCATCAACATTCCTGCTGGCAAGCGACCACCAGTGATGTGCTGAATCATTCAGAAAAGTCACTGCTATCTTCACCTTTCTTTCTTCTGGTAACTCAGTGATCGTAAAAACATTTTCCATCTTATCCACCCAATTATGAGCATCAAGGGGTCCCTTGGCACCCTTGAACTCTCTGGCTCCAGCCTCATAAACTTCTCTCCTTTTCACCGCATGAGGTTGTGGAGCTCGATCCATGACATCCCTCAGCAAATTTCCAATATCATCAACCAATCCCCTGACCTCATGGCCTTCATTGGCATTGGTCGAAGTAGCCACACGGGGTTGCCGTGGGCGCCTAGGAGGCATAGTACCTGAGGAAGAAAATATTTAGGAGTCCATAAACAAAACTAACTCAACTATCACATATACCCAATAACACATAGCACCAAAAACATAAAATGTCAATGAATCCGCCGCGGACGGATCATCACTCTATAGACACTATGTGGTACTTAGGCAAATATGATAGTGACAAGGAAGCAGGAAAAGGAAACCTAATGCTCTGATACCAACTGACACGACCCGCCCCGAATTTCATCCTAAACCCGGAGTAAATCGTGCGTGGACCACCTCCAAGGAAAGATTTACCGCAAAATTCGGTACAACCTCCCTTGTAAAAAAAAAAAAAAAAATTTCTGGTAATTTTAATATAGAGTTCTTAATATATTGGGATCCATATTCGATAATGCATACTTCCATATAATTCAAACTTAAAAGTCCACAAATTGAAAATAGAGTCCAATGTTCAAAGTTTAAAGTTTAAACATTACAAACTAAAAATTTGTTCAAACTTAAAAGTCCACAAATTGAAAATAAAGTCAACAATGTTCAAATCCTTATCAAGTATCAACATCATCTCATCCTCGCAATGTTGTTTGCTTCATAACCTTCATCTTAGGAGGCAACATACCACACTTCACATTTTGCTTACTTGACAATGATGGCATCTCCAATATTTCTACATACAAAAAAACAAATACATGTAAATAATGTAACATAACGTAAAACGAATTAATCAAATCAAACATTCAAAAATAACGTAAAACTATTACCTTTTTCCGCCTCTTCACATAGCTCAATCTCTTCACTTGATGGCATATGATTCAAAGCAATAGTTTCACCTCTAAGCCAACTTTGTGTGCATATCAAAGCTTGCACCATTTTTGGACTTAAAGAGCTTCGATGTGGATTAATGACTCTCCCACTAGTGCTAAAAGAAGATTCCGAAGATATAGTGGACACCGGAATAGCTAGAATGTCTTTTGCAATGCGGGCCAATATCGGGTACCTAGAAACCCCATTCACTCTCCACCAATTCAATAAGTCAAACCCTTCATCGTCTCCTTCAATAGGATCACTAATATATCTATCAACATCATTGTTAATGATCTCGGCTTTCTTTGCTTTTCTCTTCAACTCCTTCTCTTTTAGCTTCCTCTCAAACTCGGTAACACCCGTGGCTAAAGGAATCTTAATCATATCATTGGATGTTTGAGACTCACCAACCCCTCTAACATCCTTTTCCTCCTCTTTATACACATTGTAAATGTCATACAAAAGCTCTTTCACACTCAATGAGACAACTTCCACCCTATGGTATTCATCCTCATCCCCAAAGACAACTTCTAAATAATCAACAAGTTTCTCAAATTTGTGTCGTGGATCAAGAATAAGAGCAAGAAACACATATTGATTCAACTCATCAAAATCACCCCAATATTTTTTATATTTTTCTCCCATTGGAGGTGCAATATCTCCCATCTTAGGAACACTTGGTTTCTTAATTTGTTCTTCTAAAAGACCATATAGATAAAGCAAATCACCAAAAGTGTGATGAATAATAGGTACATTAGAACAACACACTCTTAATGTAACTTCATAAAATGGTTTTAGAAAATCCGAATACACTTCGGCATTCCTCCAATCAATCCCAGCGGGTGGCCCTTCCTTTGCATTCTTCTCACCCAATTTGAAATATGCACAATAATTACGAGTATCTTGTTCACTCAATCTATCAAATGCTTTTTGAAATTTCAAAGCCGATTCCAACATCAAGTATGTGGAATTCCATCTAGTAGGGACATCCAACACCACAAGCCCTTTGCACTCTATCTTCACTCTCTCAACACATTGTTTAAAAAGTTCAAGTCTTTGTGGAGAGGATCTAACATACCTCACCGCATTACGAATAGCATCAATAGACATATTCATTGGTTTCAAACCATCATTCACAATCAAGTTAAGAATATGAGCTACACACCGCATATGCACATTCTTCCCCCCATTCAAAATCATTCTAGGATCTCCCCAAGCATCTAACTTCTTGATTAACTCTCTTATTGCAACATCATTTGCCGAAGCATTATCAACGGTGATTGTTAAAATCTTCTCTATGCCCCACTCTAACAAACAATCCTCTAAAATTTCAGCTATAGACTCTCCCTTATGATCCTCAATGGCACAAAAATTAAGCACTCTTTTATGCAACACCCAATCATCATCAATAAAGTGTGCGGTGACAACCATATAATTAATGTTTTGAATGGATGTCCATGTATCCGTTGTAAGACACACCCTTTTCCCCTTCAATTGACCCATCAACTTCTCCTTCTCCCACATATACACCTTAAGCACATCTTTTGCTATTGTTTGCCTACAAGGGATTTTCCAAAAAGGTAATGCTTTTTCCATAAAACGCCTAAACCCCATCTCATCCACATGAGTAAATGGTAGCTCATCTAGAATAATCATCTCGACACACAACCTAGTGAGCTCTTCATTTGTCAAAGCAGAGGTATCTAACTCCCTAGTCTCTTTGTTAACACACAAAATCTTTTGTTTTTTAGCTTTCAACATTTCAATGTTTGGAAGATACTTGGGACACTTATTTATATGCTTAAGAAGGGATGTCGTACCATTTGAATACGGATCAGCACAATATTCTTTACTGCAATAAATGCATACTCCCTTAACTCTATTCTTAACCATTTTTCTAGTAAAATGAGCCCAAATATCTGACATTTCATTGTCCTTCAAGTACGCCAAATATTCTTCCTCAGTCATCTCATGATTCTCCTCTTCTTCACCGGTACTTGCTTCAGTTGCTTGTGATCCACCCATACTAAGAACCGGTGTCGGTGTTGCCGATTCACCAACACCAACACTATCAACTTGCATCTGCGTATTATACAAATATAATCATCATCATCAGAATATATATATATATATATATATATATCATAACTATTTCAGAAACCAAATTTCAGTAATGTACCTGAGAAGATGAGGAAGAATTGTTCATTGTAGAACTTGTAGCACCACCGCCACCACGGCCACGGCCACGACCACGACCATGACCAACTGAGTCAATGGACGTTGAGGAACCGCGCTTCACTGCCTTTGATGAGTTCAATCTAACCCTCTTCATTGTGAAAGGGAATGCAGTCTGTAATAACAAGTTACAACATTATGAAAGTTGTTCATCAACCAACAACACAACTCAGCAGGGAAATATAGAGTTCAAGAACAACCTATTACACCAATTCAGTCAATGCATAACAGGGAAAAAAAAAAAGAACAACCTATACACAAACCAATACACAAACCAATTCAGTCACTTTCATCAATTCCACTAAATACTAATCCCCATACACAAACCAAAACAATATATTTCAAAGATCATCAATTACAAAAACAGTGAGAGTCGAGTGGTGACAGGGCCCTTCAAACTTGCATATTTGCAGCAACAGTGACCCTCTTAGTCTCTTACCCTTCAAACTTCAAAGTCCGGCGAGAGGGGAGACTGGCGCAGGTGGCGGACGACTGGCGCAGGTGGCAGACGACTGGCGCAGGTGGCGGACTGGCGCAGGTGGCAGACTGGCGCAGGTGGCGGAGGTGGCGGACTGGCGCAGGTTGAAAGGGTGGACCGGCAAGAGGAGAGAAGAGGGAGAGTCCGGCGCAGGTTGAAAGGGCGGACCGGCGAGAGGAGAGAAGAGGGAGAGTCCGGCGAGAGGGGAGAAGAGGGAGAGTCCGGCGAGAGGGGAGAAGAAATCTAATGAACGTCTGGAGAGTGAGAGTGAGACAGAGACTCTGGAAGTCTGGAACAGTGGAACGATAGGCGTGCGTGACTGCGTGAGAGAAGAGAGATTGAGAGTGAGACAGAGACTAGGGTTTTTTTTTTTTTTTTTTTTTAAACGACATCGTTTTACTGTTTGACCGTTGACTTCGGTTCGAACGGTTCAGTTCGGTTTTGACTAGGCCGAAACCGAAAACCGAACCGAACAGATCTGGTTCGGCCCGGTTTTTTTTTTTCAGTGCGGTTTTTTCGGCTACGGTTTGGTTTTCGGTGCGGTTTTTTTCGGTTTTCGGTTTCGAAGTAACACCCCTAATATAGAGGAGTTGGGCCAGATGGGTGAGGCCCAAAACCCATTTCTCTTCTCTTTTTTTCTTCCCGGTTCTCTCTCTCCCCGAGTCCCTCCCGCTGCCCAATTTTCCGGCCGCCCGTCCGCCGCCGTCCGGCCACCGTTCGCCGCCGCTCCGGTCCCAAAAGGTCGGCCTCCAACCCAGCTTCCATTCTAGCCCGACGAGAGCCTCCCTAGCGCCGCCATGATGGAGAGCTGCCGCCCGAAAGGTTCGGCTGCCTAAAGCCCTCCGTCGCCTGAACTCCCTCCTCCGGCCACCAATCCGGGCAAGCTTGGTACGGTTTTGTAGCTCTCCTCCTGTGCAGCAACCCCTCCAAAAGGCTCACTCCCTCTTGAGCTAGGTAAGGAGAAATTTAAGGAGGAAATTCTAGGGATTTTAAGATGTTTTCGTTCGATTGACCTAGTTAGGCTTGAAATTAGACTTAGTGATAGTTATGAAAGTTGTTTGGGATGTTGAGAGGAAGATGCTGTCAAAATTTCATAGCCATTGGAGGTCGCCAGAATTGGCCTCCGGCCGCCGCTGTCGGCGGAGCCGCCGCTGTTTTGGAGATTTTTTAAAGTTTTAAATGTGTAATAATTAGAGGAATTTAATGGAGTGAATTGTGGAATTTTCGGATGAGTTTTGAATAGGTTTGGAAATTTCCGAATTATGGTATTTTGGTGGTAATTGTATTTGAGGAGCACGAAGGCTCCAGAAGTTGAAGGTGGATTGAGAATTTTAGGAGTATTTGCAGGTTTTTGATTTGGAAGGGTTGTCCATTTCCAAGAGAGGTTGTACCGAATTTTGCGGTAAATCTTTCCTTTGAGGTGGTCCCCTCACGATTTACTCCGGGTTCAGGGTGAAATTCAGGGTGGGTTGTATCAGATTTACTTGTATGAGACTGTTTCCACTTATTGAAACATCTTTATGTCGAAGAGAAGAACAAATGAAAGAGAATGTTTTGGTATCTTCAAGCTCAGATCATCGTATCTGGCTATGGTGGAAGGGTTCTTGCCAACGATGTTTAACATGTCACAAAGGCTCTGTTACAGCCTTGTCTGATAAATTGTTAGGTGATGACACTAGAAAAGTATTGGCAAGTGGAGGGGAAGATGACACAGTTCGCCTTTGGTCTCTTTGTTTTAGTGGAAGATGTGGCCATCATGCTTTAAACGCTATTTTCTATGGGTATCAAAAACCCATCAAATTGTTAGTTGTTGGGCATAAAACTTCTATTTTGGTAACCGTTACAGGAGATTCTAAGGTGAGGTGCTTGGATGCAGCTGCACAGTATGTTCCTTCTTCATCTTGTGTGGGAATGATTTATATTCCTGGTCCCCTTATAAACATGAAGTGTCATGAACAGTTGCTCTATCTTGCTGTTGGTTCCTCTATTGCTGTAATCGATCTGAGGACAATGCAAAGGAATCTCAATTCTATAGATGAAACATTATATTCTTTTGAGGCCGTTCCTTCAAAATCTTTATTCTGCATATGCAGCAATAATGGCAGAGCGATGCTTTACGATATCAGTAGGCTTAAGCTCTCAAACTTGAAAGCAGAACCAATAACTGAGTTGGATGGTTGACACACTGGCCCCTTAAGTCACTTGCACATGGATCCATACAAAATTGTTAGGCCGTGGCAGAAAAGACTCTTATGTTAATGTTTGGGAATCCAACACTAGTACACTCATCAGTTCCTTGACTTGTGGTCAAGAGGAAGCAAATATGGATGCCCTGGTTGTAAATGAGTGTCAAATTCTTATTGCCAACACCAGCCATATGGACGGAGTTCTATGCTATAGGGACTTTAGCAATGCTTAAAGTTTTGGAATCCACAATCTGATATGAAAATGTTTAGTGGAATGATTGTTTCTACTACTTGGTCTCAAACCGTAACATTGTTTTCTAGTTTAAACTTTGAAAATGTTAAACTGTAATATTGTATGTACCTCAAAAAAAAATTAAACTGTTGACCTTTTCTATTAGTCAATCTTGCATAAAACTTTTAAGCCACTACACAACTCGGAATTGATCCAAGCTGCCAAAGTTACCAAAATATTTCACTTAAGATAAAAATCAACAATCATGCCTTGGTTTTTGTTCAAAACAAAATTTAGGTTAGTTAATCAATCAAAGATTTCTTTTTTATTACACTAGGAAATTCACATCGTAAAATGAAAATGAAAAATTACTAGAAAATACTTAGGTCCTAAAGATTCAAACTATCCGAGAGCAGCCACATATCCATCTAAAAAACAGAACTTTTTGTCTTTTTAAAAAAAAAAAAAAAAAACCTTTTGCTATGGTGACCAAAGAGTAACTTCTGATTTTGGAGAATGACTGTTTTTAACAACTACAAAATTTAAAAATTGAATAGACTGATTCAAATTTAAGGATTGTTTGATATTATAATGAAAACTAAAGAGGAAAAATTGATGTCGTTGTTGCTATAGGAATTAGGGTTGTTACTTCAAAACCGAAAAACAAACCGTAGCGTGAAAAAAAACGCAGTGAAAAGAAAAAAAACCAGGTTGAACGGAATATGTTTGGTATGGTTTCGGTTTCAATTCGGTAGAAACCGAATCGAGCCGAATAACCGAAGTCAAATGACTTCGTTGTAAATATGGACTTGCAAACGGTGTTGTTTTGATTGTATCCCAAAACCCTAAACATAACAACATTCTCTTTGCCTCGCATTTCATTTCAGTCTCTCCTTTCTTCTTAACAGAATTTTGCCATCATTCTCATATCCTCATACTCTCTTGAGTCTCTTTTGTTCATCATCTTCGGCTCTTCCATCCTTCGTCTCTGCATCTATCATCCCTTCGTCTCTGCATCTGTCATCTACTCTCCTCAGTCCCTCTTCGCATCTCTTATAAAAGGTTTGTTTTAATAGGGAGTGGTTCTAATGAGGACTACTAAGTTGAAGATTAGTTGAGGGCTTCTCCGTTTCACCCCATTTTCGATCACATATTCACATTTCGACCGTCTAGTTTGTATAAATATGAGTAGATCATCTCTACAATTTTTCATCCAAATTCATTCATAAATGTGATTTACCGATTATAAACTTGAACGGCTCTTGTTTGACAGATTTGGTTGTCCATTGATTTGATTTAGTTTGATTCATTAACGGTCACTAATTTGTCTAAAAATTTGTAGAAGTGGTCTACTTATATAGACATAAAAACTAAATGGTTGAGATGAAAAAATGTGATTGAAAAGTGGGTATAATAAACCATTAATAGAAAAGTCATCAATTAGTCCTCATTAAAACCCCTCCCTGTTTTAGTTATATGTTATTTCTTTCTTGAAGTCTATTATTCTTCTCTAAAAGCACAAGGTCGATTGCCCGATCATATTTTTCTTTTTTAAGATTTTTTTTGTTGCTTATGATTAATTTGATAGATGAAGATGTTTTTGAATAAATCCAAGAAGTCCACAAGGTCGACTATTCCTCCCAGACCATCAAACATCAGTTAGAAGAATATGTCATCATCAACATCTTCGCAGATACATTTTGTATTATGCATCTATGATTTTCGTGTTTCTTTTTAGTGTGTGAACTGTGCGACCATTAATGTTGTAGTGATGACTTACTGTGGGCATCTTATTTATAATTGTCTATGAATTTTGGCCAATTTAGATGGAGCTTAAATGAAAGGTTGTGAATTTAGGCCTTGAAAGAGGGTATGCTTAGACTTGGCATTATTAGAGGAGAATCATCACTCCAACCTACCGGGCATTTCAAAAAAAAAAAAACGTGGCATTATTAGTGGTTTCGATCTACTCTGAACATTCAACTCAAACATATGTGACATGGTTCTTATATTTGAGTTGAAAAAATAATATGTATATTAATAAGGGTACAATGTGCCCCCTAGAAGATATGGGGATCATATATCATTATTACAATCTCCCACAGACTCCTTGTGAGGAGAGGAGGTAGAAATAGGCTCCTTATAGCAATGTTACTCTAGTTTGTTAAAAACTCCTCTTTTATTATCTTGACTAAATGAAAGCTAAGAGGAAATGAAGTTAGGAAATGAAAAAAAAAGGAAAGGGGACAAGGAAGAAATGAAGTTGTCATTGTCATTCGTACGTACTCACTGTGTTATGGTCCCCCCCCCCCATCTCCCTCCATCTCTCTCTCTCTGCGTAGATTCACTCGGAAGACCTCTCTCCAGGGGCGGAGGGACTAAGAGACCCAGTGGGTCACGTGCCCTACTCACCCTTTCACACACATGGCTCTTCTATTCCGACATGTGAGAATAGAAGGTCGCCTGATTTGGGTGAGAGAGAGCCCTCGACACAATATCCATAGTCGGAAACTCTAGGTCTCGTTTGGTTCATGGAAAGTAACCATCAGGAAAGGAAAGTCATTTATTTCCTGTGTTTGGGAATGCTGAAGGAAATGAAGTACTTTCCTGAAAGTTGAGAAAATGTGAGGGAAAGTTGTTCCTTCCAAAATCCATAGAAACCACTTCCCATCTCATTTCTTTGCATTCATTAATCACAATATATTATTTTATTATTTTAATTAACAACTTTCCAGATGATTTTCCTTGTGTTATCAAACTTTGGAACAGAAAATCATCAGGAAATGAATTTCCCTTCTCTTTCCCTTCCCATGGGAAAGACAAAGGAACTACTATCCTTTTTGCGAACTAAACAAGGCCTAGGTATCCCAAAACCTTACCGAAAGTGACCTTCATTGACCCATACGCGTTTGGGAAGACATATATACCCAACATGTGCCATCTACTACGGTACTAAATTTAGGCCTCGTTTGGTTCGTGGAAAGTAACCATCAGGAAAAGAAAGTTGTTCTTTTCCTGCATTTGGGAATGCTGAAGGAAAAGAAATACTTTCGTGAAGGTTGGGAAAATGTGAGAGAAAGTTGTTCCTTCTAAAATCCATAGGAACCACTTCTTCACCATCTCCTTTCCTTGCATTTATTACTCATAATACATTATTATTTTAATACACCCCAGCCTTTTGTGTTATTAACACACCCTATCTATAATGAGAATCAATCATGAAACAAATTCAAGTGACAACTTTGTAAATAAAATTAAAATGTGTGGATATGAAAATAAATGGGGTGTGTTAATAACACAAAACACAAAAGGGTGTGTTAAAAACCCTAGCCTATTTTAATTAACAACTTTTCAGATGATTTTCCTTGTGTTACCAAACATCGGAACGGAAAGTCATCGGGAAATAAATTTCCCATCTCTTTCCCTTCCCGTGAAAAAGATAATGGAACTACTTTCCTTTCTGCGAACCAAATGAGGCCTAGGTATCCCAAAATCTTACCAAAAGTGACCTTATTGACCCATACGTGTGTCATCTACTAACTTTAGGCCTTGTTTGGTTCGTGGAAAGTAACCATCAAGAAAAAAAAGTTGTTCATTTCTTGCATTTGGGAATGCTGAAGGAAAGGAAATAATAATATATTATTATTTTAATTAACAATTTTCCAGATGTTTTTCTTGTGTTAGAGCATCTCCAACAGATACCCTATTTTTTTAATTTTCATAATTTTGGAGAATATTGAGTTGTTTTTAGGTTCAACAGCTTCCTCATATAATTTCCTAAAATGGAGATGTTGAAGAAAAAGAATGATTTATTCCCTAAATTTGCAGCAAAACCTTCATTTCTCAAATTAGCATCGTCATAAATTCTTCACGTGTTTCGACGAGAAAAATATATAATATTTTATTAAGTATTTTATTGTTATAATAAAATATATGATATTTATTTGTTATAATTAATAAAGATGTAGCATATTTTATTGTTGTAATAAATATCAAAATCTCTAAAATAGAGAAGTTGTTGGAGCTGGAGTATAATGTTTTTGGAGATTTAGGCTTTTGTTTCCCCATTTTAGATAAATTTTAGAAAATCTGATGGAGATGCTCTTACTAAACATCGGAATGAAAAATAATCGGGAATTTCCCTTCTCTTTCCCTTCCTATGGGAAAGACAAAAGAACTACTTTCCTTTAGCGTTTCAATCGTAAATATGCACATAGGCTTTCGGTGTCAGGATGACATTTATACCCAACGCGTGTCATTTAGCCTCGATGTGAACGTGTTGTTTAATGAGATCCAGATCGTTCTTCCTTTAGTGGAAGGTTGCATGGTAGGTGGAGTAGGTCTTTGACCTTTTTCGTTCTCCGAGTCATGCATTGAATGTGATATGACGATTGTTAGAGTGATGAGACACGTGGTGTATGTGTAGTGCAAGCACGCCGTTGTGGACTATTTTAGATTTTGGTTTAACAATATATTTTGACTGAACTTTTAGATTTTATAATGTTCGGTAAATTAAACTATTAAAAAATTATTTTTAAAAAAAAATAACAGGTCACTAACAACAGTTTTTGGAAGCAACCTCAAAGTTGCTTTTAGAAGTTGTTATTTTTTTTTATAAATAAAACATCATTGTATTAATAACGAAGGCCAGAAAGGCAATCACGTACTATTACATTGTGAATTGATTAGCAGAGGATTAAACTAGAAACAAACCGAGATACTACAGAAACATGAAACCAGAGCCAAATCGCTCAATTGCAGTACTTCAAGCGTCATGAATCCATCTAGTTGCATCTAGCTCGCACAGTCTGACAAGCTAAATGCACTAACACTTTTCTAAATTTTGTTTTTGCCCTTTGGATTAGGGCTTCGAGGAGTACGTGTTAAGGCATATCACACTTAGAACATTTTCTCTTGTCACATTTGAGCTCTGTCTAGGTGCTTTGTTTCGGGATCCAATAGGCGACCCCTTTTCTTCTTCGACTGTAGCAGAGAAGCTGTTTTCATGATCAGGCTATCATCCGGACCATGAATCAAACCTAATGCACTAGGTGAAAACCGAACATTAGCTCGAGATTTCTTGCCAACATTGTTGACTTCAACCAACACAGCATTGTCATCTTGCTCTTTTAGGGGAGAGCGAGGGCGTTTGATAGCTTCATCCACCACGTTACTTGACCTCTCATGTACTATAAGTTCAGAACTCTAAACCAACTTTCCAGTTCTAGCTTGAGCAGGGGGTACCTTGACCATGTCAACACGCACCAGTTCACTATTCTTTCCAGAGAGATTCTTCTGCATATTAACATCAGAGTTTTCAACAACCACTAGTGCAACATCGATCATCCCTACCTTGGACAGGTGCATTCAGATTCAACTCACCAGCAGAATGTGTAGTTTTTGGGGGTATCAAGGTTCACACTAGCAGTAGGGGCTGTTTCGATTACCACTTCAGTTGCAGGGGAAGAGGCCGGCAACAACAGTTGATTTGTAGTCAATGATGTTTCCACATTGACATCAATCTCTTGTAAGGCAGTCCTTGAGTTTGCAGAGGTAGTAATATAAGAACCAGGAGAAGTTTTTTTAAGCACAATTGGCATGTGCTTTAGAGTTGCCTTGGATGCAGCTATTGGCTGCATAAGTTTGAAAATTGGAGGTGCCTCTACAACTGGCGCATCGATGAACTTCAGCGAGCCTTTTGAGAAGTTGGGATTGGCCAAATTCGCCAACGTTTCCATCCGGTTTTCCTTCTGCACTGTATCCGACTTTGAACTAACAACTTTTAATTTGCACACTCCATCGCAATGAAAGATCAGCTTGCAAACAGAACACATACCCACAAGATTTTCATAGAAGAACAGAACATTCTTTACTATGCCAGTTTGAGTATCTTCTCGAAGATGAAGGGTCGATCTAATGCACGAGGCACCCGGACACACACTTCACCTGTAAAGTTGAGGAGTGGCATATCCACAAAGGGCCTATCTCCATCCACGATCGCAACATCTTCAATGGTTTCGAAAACCTCCAATTTTGGGGGAATGTTTTCAATTCGGACCCAAAAGAAGAGGGAGTTCATATCAATGGAGTCGAAATCGGCTAAGCCATCATACTCCTGCATAACCATGGGTGTTCAGAGATAATACCATGGACCACCCTATGACACACGATTCTGATCTCGCTGGAGATCAAAGGAGAACAAGAAATGACCAGTAGGTCTGGATTGAACCTTGAACTTGCCATTTAGCGTCCATATGCGCTTGAAAGTTTGCTGCAGATAAGCCGAATCGACTCACTTTAGGACGAGAGGCTTCACGAGCAGGTATGATTGGGTGTTACGGCGTTGCGCTGCACAGGATTGACATGAGACATCGAGTACCTATACTACTAGAAGAAAGACTTTAGCCGACGAAAATAAAAAAACCAGGCCGACGAATTATTTTTTCGTCGGCTAAAGTCCACGTTAGCCGACGAACTTTTTCTTCGTTGGCTAATTTAAATTTTCGTCGGCTATGGTCAACTGTAGCCAACGAAATTTTAATTTCTTCGGCTAATGAAATTTTTTCGTAGGCTTTAGTCTATGAACTTTAGCCGACGAATATCTTAAATGTTTAGCCGACGAAATATATAATTTCGTCGGCTAACATGCTTATATTTGCAGATCTAGACAGCAGCTCTTTTGGGAAAAATATGCGGTTAGCCGACGAATACCCTAATATTTGGTCGGCTCAATCCTAAACCTTAGCCGACGAATACCCTAATATACGACTTGTTGCATCTCATCGATTTGAAACTATTTTCAGTTGAAGGTCCGGCCAAAATATGTAATTTAGACGGTCCAATGACATTTTTCGTGCGTTTAGGGGTTTGACTTACGGGATTGACCGTCCGGATCGAGCCCTTAACCTTGTCGGATCAAGTTGAATTTTTTTCCATACATGTATTTTATCATGATGGTCAGATCTGACGGTCGGATTTTGGTTTCTCAAGTTTGATCACCACAATCACAATGTGCCGAATGTATAAAAAGTACTATAGCCGACGACATTATTGAAAATTCGTCGGCTATAGTTAAAAATTAAAATAAAACAAATAAATTGAAAATATTAAATAAAAAGGACTATAGCCGACGAGTTTCACAGGTTTAGCCGACGAAATTTTTGTTTCGTCGGCTAAAGTTATAGGGTATATAATTAAACCCAGCGCTCGACAGCCTCCACAGCGCTCCAGAAAACCCTAAAAAACCCACCGCCTCCTCGAGCCCTCACCGCGCTCTACAGCCTCCACCGCCTCCTCGAGCCCTAGCTAGCTCTAATCTCTCTCTCTCTCTCATAAATCGATTTCGATTTCAGCTCTAACCTCTCTCTCTCTCATAAATCGTTTTCGATTTCGATGATTGAAGGTTTCAATTTTGATGCAGGTGACTACAATACGACTTGGAGCTTTGATTTTCTGAAGATATTTCTCTCAAGGTAATTGTTGGAATCAGAATTGCGGGGTTTTGAGTTATGGGTATTCGATCTGTTACTGGGTTTTGTCTTATTGCTTTGATTGTGTTGCATGTTGTTCTTTTTTGGGTTTTGGGTTTTGGGTTTTTGGGTTTTGGGTATTTGGAATAAGAATTGCATGTTGCTTTTACTGCTTTGTGATCTCCACATGTCACTTTAATTTGAAGCATCATTGAACTTCTTATTAAACATCCTGAATTGTTTGAAAGTCTTGGAATAGCTCAGCCATAGGTATAATTACATTTTCAATTTATTGGTTTTTTTATTATTTGCTTACCCGTAGTCACTAATCCTATGGCACTCTTTGTTTGATTCAACAGGGAGTCCTGCTTTAGAAAATTTTTCGTCATGGCCATGTTTGTGTTGATCTTTTGTTAATCATCCTACTCTTCCATATGTTTGCATTGTTGGCATGAATATGTTGTTTGGTTTCTGAATTCTGTTTGCTTTTTAAATGAATGGGGCTCTAATTTGTTGAATAAGTTTTCTATTGCAATTTGTATTGTATAGTACTCCTAGTATGATCAATCTATGCTGATCTATTGCAATTTATTTTGGTGTATTTTGCAGGTGGCTTGGAATGGTAATTTAGAAATTTCGGGTTTTTTTTTTCACTTGAATGGACTTATAGCCGACGAAACATGTAAGATATTTGTCGGCTATATTTTTTTTAATTTTTTTTATAAGGTTTAGCCGACGAATTATGGCATGTTTCGTCGGCTAAACCCCTCTAAAACCGACGAAACAGACTATATTTCGTCGGCTATAGTTATTTTTTTAATTTTTTATTACATGTTTTAGCCGACGAATATCTGTTTCGTCGGCTAAAGTCTCAGACTATGGTCGACGAAACATTTAAGATATTCGTCGGCTAAATTTGAGACAATAGCCGACGACGTCTTCTAGTGTCGTCGGCTAAAGTAATCACCGACGACCCTTTCCCGACGAAACTATAGCCGGCGAAGGCTCGTCAGCTAAAATCTTAGCCGACGAATTAAGCTAACAGGCCGACGAAACTTTTTCGTCGGCTAAAGTGCTTGTCCTGGTAGTGGGCCTCTTTGCTCGCAAGAGCAAGAGATGCGGTAAAGCTTGCGGTGACATTATTGATGGAGTTCGGCATGCTTGGAGGTGAGATGGATGAGATTGGGGTTGATACTCGATCAGGTTTGATCGGAACTCGAAGAGCGGCGCTCTTCTGCGCGTTAGGGTTTTTAGAAGCTGTTGTTATTAAAAACATTAGAAATTAATATAGTTTGTCTTAGTAACACTTTTAAAACTAACATCTAGCAAACACAAACTATTTTAATTCACAACCGATTGTTTTCGTAATACAACACTAACACTTAAGGACCTGCGAACACACAGATAAACAAGTTTTAAATCTTCAAAATAACTAATTTGATGAAAATTAGTTAGTTGATATTTAGGGTTTGTACTCCAGAAATTGTACACCCTTTTTCTGGTACAGTGGAACAAATGAGCTCATTTTGAAAAATATAGCCATTTTCTAAGAAAAGTTAAATTTCAGTAGCTTTTCGATCGGGAAAAAGCCGCACATGTTTTCCCGCCTTGCATTTTCACTCAATTTCAAACTGCTTCGGTGCCCCTTCTCTTTCTTTAGTTTCAAATTTCTAAAACAAAAATCAAAATACAAATTTGGGTCTCTCTCTCTCTCTCTCTCTCTCTCTCTCTCTCTCTCTCTCTCTCTCTCTCTCTCTCTCTATATATATATATATATATATATATATATATATATATACACACACACACACACACCAGAGAAGCCTCTTCAGCTTCGTCGTCGACAAAGCAACTCCTCGGAAACCTGAAGCTCGTCGCTCATCGCCGCCGAACAACCTGTAAGCAACTCCTCTTCGCCTTTTCGTTATTCCTATTGTTGCTGCTTCGAACCAGATTGGGAGCCTAAGGAGTTAATTCCTCGTGAGATCTGAGCGCCTGAACTTCAATTTTGCGACGAACTAGGGTTAGACGAGTGTAATTGAGAATCCATGAGGGAATTGGATGGGTCGTGATAGTTAGGGTTTCGCCGATTGTTGATTTTTTTTTTTTTCGTTCTTTGCCTATTTGATATAGTCACGTGGTTCTCGTCTGATTTGGAGAAAATTGTATCATCAATTGAGTAGTTTATGAAATTTAAACCATGTTTAGTTGGCCAGGGAACTAAGAATCAGCTTATCATTGATGAATATTTTACCGGTTGCTTCATTCTGTGTGTGATTGTGTTCTTGCTGCTCTGGGTGTGAAATGAATTGCAATGATACTGAGTTTATAATGGTTTCGTATCGCAACATTTTTCGTCACCACATGATCACAGATTTAGGCCCCTTACTTTGTATAGCTTGGTTTGTTTTTTGACCAAATTTCTTGGTCTGTTGTTCAGGTTACAATTGTGGCTGTTCTACATACGTGTTCTCTAGATGGAGGTTGGAAGACAAAAGCATATGCGAGATGTTAGCATTCACAACTTTCATACCTTGTATTTGCATAGCTAATTGTATAGTGTGTAAGAACTTTCTGTTAGACATTGGCTGTTTCTTTTCTCATTTGTTGGATGGTGCATAATCTGTAACTCTTTCCAGTTATATTTTTGGTGATCCTTTTGAGTTGGATGGTACATGATCTGTGACTAGCTCAGTCTATGTTTTATATAGCTCGTACATGACCATTATGGTATTTCAGTCAACTGTGTTATCGGGAAAGACCCCATAGATTTGGTTTTGGTTTACTTGATTTAAAATACTAATTTAGTTCTATCTACCTGTAATTAGTTTAAAGTTTATTAAATTTATCTTCATCTGAAACAAATTTGAATTGAACAAAAATGGAATTGGGATTGGCTAGGCCGAAGGGATGTGAACTTTGCATTCTAATTTGAGTCTGGAGCACAAAATATAATGCTTACTTCAAATGCCATGTTTCAGGATCAAACAAGCAATTGCTGGAGCTATGGAAGCATTAATCATCCAGCAAGCCAATCTAGAAAGATGTCAATTGGAGTTGTGGTAGATTCAATAGCGAAGAAAAAGTCTGGATGTGCAAAGGAAAGGGAGGTTGTGGTACCAAATGCAGAAACAGAAAATGCTAACTTAGCGAATAGCATAGAGGGTAAGTTCAACGGGGAAGAAGTTACAGCTGCCAAAACAACAAAAGAAACTAAAACTCCAGAGCAGGTGGGTTCCCCATGGATCAGTACTAGACCCTTCCACAAAGACATACCGACTTCAGATGCTGCTCTTCATGCAAAACAAGCCAATAATTTATCATCTGTTGGTAAGAGGCAGTACAGACTTGATGGAGCAAGGAACACACCGCTTAAATATTCAGTTGAGAATTCCGCAAACAAGACCTCAATTTTACAGTTTGGTGATGACACACATAAGCAGTTTAGTGGAGTTACCTACAGAAAGAGGGAACTCAATAATGGGAAAGTGGAGGAAGTTAAGGATATCACATTTGCAACTGTGCAGGAAGATATTACGCCGGATAAGGAGGTGCTAGTGGACAAAACAGATGCACAAGAAAACACAAGAACTGAAACTCTCAGAATGAAGCTTTGGAATATATTGGGAGCTGCTGCTTTACCTAATGATCAGCACATCAAATCTCAGGAGCTTGAGGTTGGTGATGATAATTTAAATCCTCAACCACAATTTGATCAAATGGCTGATGTCGTCAATCTAAAAAAGAATTCTGATGAACCAGAGGACAAGTACATGGAAAAGGGTGATGCATTTATTAAACCTAGGCAAAATTCAGATACTATAGAAACGGACTCTGAAAGTCCTGAGAACTCTGTCAGGAGACCTGTCACTCGATCTTTGATTACAAAGAGAGCCCGAGCCAAAGTAGGGAAGACAACTGAAAAGCCTGCCCCATCTTCTTGTTACAAACGGAAACAGCGAGATAATGTATTTTCTTTTGAACAAGAATGCTTTGAGACACTACAAGATTCTGCCGGAAAATCCTCAAAGTTTCAGAAGAAGAGAGAGAATACAGGTTTCAGAAAAGAGATTCATGAGGTCTGCTTTCCTGAAAAGGATAATTCAACTAAGATTCAGCAAGCCATTAATAGGAGGGGAAAACGACCACCTGCTAAGAAAGCTTGCCCTGGAGGTACTAAAGTAGGAGATTTTCATGGTTATCTACCTGACAATCTTGAACCAGAGAAAACTAACACAGAGAAAGAAATCAGGTTTCAGAAGAAGAGAGAGAATACAGGTTTCAGAACTGAGACTCATGAGGTCTGCCTTCCTGAAAAGGATAATCCAATAAAGGTTCAGCAAGCCATTAATAAGAGGGGAAAACGACCATCTGCTAAGAAAGCTTGTTCTGGAGGTACCAAAATGGCAGATTTTCAAAGTTCTCTACCTGACAATGAAAAGGAGTTTCCTGAACAGGAGAAGACTACCCCAGAGAAAGAAATTTACCACTCACCAATCAAAAGCAAGAAATTTGGGGATAGTGACAAATCAGAGAGTAGGAACCAACGACAAGATAGTGAAAATCCAAGCTTCAAGGATGCTGTAAATCCAGAAGATAATTTTCTAAGTCCAACTTTTGGAATTAGAAGATCTGTGTCAAGTTCTTCTCCCAGCTCAATCCCAAAATCAGACCAAAGGGCAGATTGTAGTAGTCCTGCATCAATGGAGAGGCGATTTGTTATTGGAGATATTCACCGCTTCAGAACTTCCTCGACTTCTAAACAAGATTTTTCTGAAAATGCTCAAACACAGTCTTCTGTATCCTTTATTATCAAACAGTTTCAGTAGGTAGCTTTCTGTGCCAGGTTTTGGCAAGTATTTTTTACCTGCCTTTTGGATTTCCTTATTGAATTTCAGGATGCTGCTGAGGAGATCAGGGATTCCCCGATGAAAACAACACTTGACATGAATAACAATGATGCGGAATCTGGCCTATCTTTATCATCATCAGAAGAGAGGGACTTGGAGACTTTTGAAGAAGGTTCTCCAGTTATTCAAGGACATAAATGTATGTATGCTGGCACACTTCTATTAACTTCATGACTAACGAATGTTAGATAACATGAATTGTTGCTCAAATTAAGGTTCCTGATTGGTTATGAGTCTATAGATATTAGATACTTCAATTGTATATCGGAAGATGGCACTATATGTTTTTTCCACTCCCCCTAGTTGGACTGGTGGCTACTTTGTTTACCCGACTGTCTTGTGCATGTGCTTAGATATAATTCATTATCTGCAGTAATGCTGAAAAATTGAAATTCAAACTTTTTCTATGAAATGTTTTGAATCCAAGGAGGCATACTTATAATCATATCAGTGCTATACTCCTATTTTACCTTCTATTAAAGGCAATTGCATAATTTGCACCATATTTTATTCTTGCAGGGATTGGAGAAGATAAGTGCATGGAGGAACCTTCAGAGCCTATTGAAGTGGATGGATTGGCTAGGTTTTTCTTCTCTCTATCTGTGTGTGCTCACATATGTTTTTTTGAAGAAAAATACAACTAGTTATCTGTATGCACATTCTGCTTGCGGTTAAACTTTTATTTCACTTCTTAGGGCTGTTGAACTATTTGCTTTGGGACTAGCAAAACTAAAAACCAAAATGAAGACAGCAACTACAAGGAAATCATCTGAAATCCTGGCGTCTGTTGCTGCGGAGGTTCAGTTGCAGCTGCAGAATGTAGAGTCTCGGATTCAAATGGACATGTAGGTATTTTCAACCAGCAGGTTTCCCTGTTAAAGATAGCAATAACTTAGTGTGTTTGTGATGATTTTTCAGGGGAAAGCTTACAAACCTTAGCAAATTAAAGAGAAAAAAGCTGGAAACAAGGTTTGAAGGTAAGGAGAAGTTATATAAATGACATACTTAAAATTGTTGTTTTTTATTTTTTAGATTTAAGATTGACCACATGTTTCCTAAGGTCATACTTCCAATGTCCTGCTCAGGGGTGGTTTGATAATTTTCTGATTCAAACATGAACCTGAACCACAGTCCTTTAGCACACATTACATCTTGAAGCGCTGTTGCCATCAGTCATTAATGGGTTTCAATTAAAATGATCAGATTAAGAGAATATCCACAGTTAGTTTCCTGTATTGTAGCAAAATTCTCCCGTGTCAATTAAAGCTCCAGATGAATGGAAAGTTTTTTTTTTCCCTATAAGTTATGAGGTGTGTACATCTTTTCTCGTGAATCATGTGGTTATACCATTGAAATTGACTGCAAAAGAAGATAACTTGAAGTTGGAAAATAGTTATCGTGGAAGGTTTGGAATACTTTGCTAGTTTAATGCTGAGAGATTGCATTGTTTATGTCAGTGTGCATATTCAGTTTTGGTTTTGGTTTATTGTATATGGGATGGTTCTTCTGCAGAGCAACAAGGACAACTGAAAGTCATTTGTGACAAGTTCAAGGAACAGGTCAATCAGCATCTTCAGGATTGCGGAAGTACAATTGAAGGTCTGGAAGTGTACCAGACAGAGTTCAAGGGAACTGTGGAAAAGCAAAGTATGGCATTTTTCATCTTTCTGATACTGTATTATTTTGTTGCTTCAGTTTATATTGAAATTTGTTTGTGTAGGTGTATATGACACACTAGATTTCCCTATAAATATCATAAATTTAAGAAGCTACCTTGCAGATACTGCCTTGCAATTATTGTTTTTTTTGGGTGAAAACATGGTTTAATATATTGACAAATTAAAATTTGTCCTCATCTTGAAGGCATGTGAGAAACCTTGTAAACTCATTTCAGAGTAAACAGAAAACAGAGTTTAGTGCTTTGAATTCCATGCAAACTATACTAAAGACCTTCATAATCAAAAAACAACAAAAATGATCATGCATGCTATGCCTGCCTACATATCATTGATGCATCAAAATCTACGCAACTTTAGTCCCTCTTGGTATAATTATGACGAAATAGAGTCTATATTCTCTTGTATGGCATATACATGCTTCAAATAAACCCAAGAAATACTATTTTCTTCATTTGAAAAGTTATGCGCTAGCAGTTACCTTTGACAAATGAAAACTTGTTAATTTTTTTAGATCATTTGACGTCCAATTTCTGCTTTTGTTTACTTGCAGAAGCATCACACCAAAAGCTTGTCTCACAAGTGGAAGAAGCAATTGAGAACCAACTGAACGATGCCCAAAAAAGAATCAAAGTCATGAACGAGGCAAGTTTCCCTATTGTAATCTGGATATTCAGATGCACTCGATGGATAAGTGGCTGCTAAACCATTTCCATTTCAAACACATTATATAGGTGGCTGGCTGCATATAGTGATTGAAAATCTCCATTTAGTGCACGACACTTGATAGATCTTGTTAGAACAGGACCTATGAATTTGTTCCGATTTCCTTAATACCTTTTCTAGCAGTCTAGCAGATACGTCTAACCTTTTCAACCTTGTCATTACTTGCAGATGAGACGTGGACAGATGCTCCAGTTAAAGCGCCAACTAGCTTCCTGTTTGAGAGAGGGAATCCTGAGTTGATGAGTGTGATGTGTACAGCTGCACTGGGAAACAAATAGGACTTGGCTTATAGTTATAGACAGGCGTGGGCATTTGCTTCTCGCAAATTACAATTCTGCTTAGAGATATACCAGCAGTTTCTGTATTACTTATGACTTGGGTTATAAATATGTAAAGACAATCACAATTTGCTCCGGATGATTTGATCTTTCAGGCGTTTGATCACAGTATGATCTGTAATAGGTGAAGAATGATATTTCCTAACATATGGTATGAGATTTGCACATGTTTTACATTTTACAATTGTTCAGCCAGTAAACTTCTCAAGAAATTGCTAACTTGTGTTGTAGAATAGCCGAATAAGCAAAATAAGGTGTATAAACAGAACTAAGCTCCTAGACAGAAAGGAATGCTCAAACAGTCAAACCATTACGACATCACTCAGCGCCCACTGGGTTAGGGTTCAGAAGAATGACTCTAGCATCTGCAATATTACATACATTAATACGTTAAACGATATGGTTTTATTTTTTTGTTTATGATACTTTGTTACATCAACCTACTTGATATATCAAGTATACTAATTTGATTTAGATATCGAGTCGAGTTGATATATAATGTACATTGAGTAAGGTAGAATGTTTTTAAATTATAACTTACTGGCTCCCTCTTTTTACTTTTTTTTTTTTTAAAAAAAATTTGAATTCTAAAATCAAATTATAAATTTCAATTGGCCCTCATGAAAAAGCAAAACGACGCCGTATTATGGTGTAGTTTTGTTTGAATTCTGAGGAGGGGGTGAAAGCAAAAATGAGAAACCTGAAAATGGAAGAGAGCGAGAAAGTGAGAGAGGTGATCAGGAAGGAGGTTAAAGATTGGGACGACGAGTTGGTCTGCAGAGCCCGATTCAAAGCCTTCAGCGGCCAACGATCCGATTGGGAACCCATCTACCTCTTCTGGAGAAACCTGATCCTCACCGTCGCTCGCCAACTAGGCCTCTTCATCATCAAACCCTCTCACCTCAAGACCCACTGGTTCAATCGAGGAGGCCTCTCTCCCTTATGCCTCGACGACGTCTTGGTACCTCTCAACTCACTCGCTCAATCATCTAATCTATCTTCTTCCGTGTAATTTTCCGAAAAACCCTAAATTTATTTAGGGGGGGGGGGGGGGGGTTCAGTTTGTGATGTACAATGAAGGTGAAGCTGTGCCTGCTGCGGATGTTGCGGACCCCACCGCCGGGCGGATATCCCGGATTTTCAGGAGAGTGACCAGCTCCGTGGCTAGCTTTGCTTCTTCAGCACCGACTCCGCAGGTTCTGATGGCACATGATCGTCTCATTCTTACTCCGATTCTCAAGGTATGGTGAATTTTTTTTTTGTTTTAACTGTGAGTGGTGATTTAGTTACTGTGGTGAGTTTTGGGTGTGTGGTGGTGGTGGTGTAGGATAAAGCTGTTGAAATTGTGGAGGTTTTGTCTGAGTGCCATTGGAATGGTCAGTGCATTCTCACCATGGAGAGGTTCCGGGAATTGTGTGGAGGGACGTTTGAAGGTTCGGTAGTCTTGTCTCACTTGTCGGCGCAGGGGAAGGCGCGGTATCTCTCGCATCCCAACAGGGGGGACTTATTACAGGTGCATACTTCACATGCTTATGCGTGTGTAATAGAACCTTTGGTTTTACATTTCTTCTTAATTATTGCTGTTCCCAGTCGTAGAATGGGTTTGCTTAGTTTATTATGAAATTGGGGAGAAACTTAATGCAACTGTGCCAAGGAAATGCCTCAATACACAAGTAGCAGATAGTGTTGCAATTAAGATACACAGATGATGAATCTCATACAATCATTTTGGTACCTGAACTTTTAAGTGTTGGATGTTGAACTTACTATTTTGCAGTATTGATGCGTGCTATTTCCTCTTTGCAGGGTGTGAAAGTCTCCATTTCAGCGTCTTCTGTTCCTAGTGTTTCAAGTTTAGACCATGATGTTCTGCACTTGACTTGGACAAGAGAGAGACTTCAACAACAACTTGATGTAATTGACCGAAGATCTGAAACGTAAGTATTACTCACTCTTTAATCTTCCTTTACATGCTGGAATTTCTTGGTTTAGAATCAGAGACCCTAGGTTTTATATCTTAAAAATGCTCTCCATCAGTGTTAGACAATGACCTCAGAGACCCTAGGTTTATATTTTAAGAATGCTCTCCATCAGTGTTAGACAATGACGTAGATGCTAGTTCAAGACACAGATATACATAGAGGCACATGTGAACAGTTACTATGCTAATTTTGACTGCAGGGTTAACATGAAATGTATTTACATCAGGCCTGTGGCTGGCTTATTGACAAAGTTTACTGACATTCACCATGGATAGCTATTGGTTGATCATAGTTAAACTAGGTCCAACCATGTAGGACTTTATAGAGCTTATCCTGTACGCCTTCTAAATTATAAGTGTGTTTTTATGTGAATAACGGACAATATGGTTCCAAATAAGTGTGTTTTCATGATGGGGATGATTGCAACTATGTGTAGGTTAAGAAAATCAGCATTAGCTTGTTTGCATTCTGGAAACAAGAAAGTGGCTCTGAGGCATGCAAGAGAGTTAAAGTTGGCGAATGAGAGTAGAGAAAAATGTGCAACCTTCATGAACAGAGTGGTGGAAGTTCTTGATTTTATTGCAAATGCTGAAATGACAAAGAAGGTAAGTTTAGGAGCAAAGAGAATCTTTAGATTAGCTTCTAAATAAACGAAGCAATTGAAGTGTGACCTTGTAACCCTCACGTTAAAGTTCTTTATTGACTTGTCAGGTTTCTGAAGCTATCCAAATTGGAGCTAAAGCTATAAAGGAAAATAAGATTAGTGCGGAAGAAGTTGAAGATAGCCTACAGGAAATTGAGGAGAGCATTGATACACTAAAGCAATTAGAAAATATTATAGGTAACATTTCTTATTCATTAGAAAATTTAAACTAAAGATCTGTTTGAATTGGTGGGTTGCATTATTATTGTGGAGGAAAGGATTTTGTTATTATATCAATCTGGGTGTCTTTGGATTTTGCAGAATCAAACCCCCTGTACTCAGTTACAGATGATGAAGAAAATATCGAAGAGGAGTTCAGGAAACTAGAGCTGGATATTGGACATGAAAACCATCATGAACCAATCGTGAAAACTGAGGTTAACAATGCAGTAGAAACAGAGAGTTCTGCTGAAGTGTTGTTAGATTCTTTATCAAATCTCAAGCTTTCAGATGATGGTCAAGCAAGGATACCAGCAATTCAGGGCACTGCCTCGACAGTAAGAAACAACAAAACAAAAACTCCTGACCTCGCAACTGCTTAACTTATCCTGGATACCAGAATCAATTTATGATGATACGCCAATGTGGTGAGTATAATCATTTCAGTGATTTCACTTTACTAAGGGTGTTGTGCATATATAATCATGTAGAACGACCATTTCCAAAATTCTTAACAGTGTTAGTTTTTGTTAAAGAAAAATTTCAGTTTACTCCCCTGAACTTTAGGTCTAAAATCAGTCTGATACCTCATCTTTTTTTTTTAATCAGTTTCATTCCTAAACTTTCAAAATAACATCAATCTCGACCAAAATGACTAAAATAGCACTTGTTACGGTTTTCCCTCAATTACAACCTCCATTACACCCCAAAAGCATAAACTCTCTCTCTCTCTCTCTCTCTCTCTCTCTCTCTCTCTCTCTCTACCGCCCCTAGGGCTTTGCCTCCAAATCCACCACATGGCCGGCGCCGGCATCCACCCCTACCACCAGCAATGGGCCCCGGCGGCAGCCCCTCCTCCTCCCCTGGCCGTCGTCGCCGTTGCGCCTCCACCTCCTCACCACCGCGCCTCAACCTCATGCAGATTGTGGGCAAATATTTTGTGTATGGCATTCTATCATGAAAATTTATCGGTTTTCACCATGTTTGATGTGGTTGGCTCGTTCCCTTGCTCTTTGCTGTCATTAGTAATTATTATGGATGAAAAAAAAAAAATAACAATGCAATCAGTACATCTGGTGTACAAAATGGATGAATGCAATGGATCTGTAAAACAATGGGAACAGCAAAAAGGAAAGCTAACAGAAGGAATATCATAGATGGGATTGATTTGAGTGGCAATTAGAGTGATTATCCGCCGTGAGACTGGAGAGATTTTTCATTGGCAACACAAACCATTCAGCATGATGACTTGGTTCTCCGGGAGCATTGGAAAATCTAAACAATTTTTGTTTTAAGAAGTTCAAAACATTTCAATAAACACACGCTACAAGATGTGTCGACCTGCCTATAAATTTAGTAACTCTTTTTTTTTTATCTGGAATAAATTTAGTAACTCAAAAGCTTGATGTCAACTTTGTTTCACCTCGCTTCATCCAATATATTGATCTAATAATTAAGATTGAAATTCAAATCTTCCCACCTTCAAATCCAGCAAAAGCATTGAGAATTCCATATCTAAGATAGCATATGTGTACTCGACTATAGATAACATCCAAAAGCTAACTTATACTTCTTTGTACAAATTAGGTACAATAAGTCAAATCGATACATCCACCATCTCTTATGCATTCAATCATTTAGCTGATGTGATATTTTTTTAAATTTTTTTTGACTCGAACTGATTCCCATAAACTAGGATTTAAACATTGTTCATATTCTTTTTCATAATTATTCAATTACCGACGCTTGCTCCTGGAATCATATACATGAAAGAACCCTGCAAAACTATCAATTAACCTATACTCAATTAACTATACTCAATTAAAGGAGGTGACTGGAGCATCTCGATTAAAAAGACATGGTCACCTCAATAAACCTCAAGACAAAATAAGCCCTGAAATATTGGAAAAAAAATGAATGTCATGTAATCCTAATCGTCGCACAATCTTAAGTTGTGTATCTCACCCACTTAACAAATCTGCAAAGAACAAAACCTGCCTGCACGTTTACATGAAAAGCACTTCATATTTTATCAGCAAAATTAAAAACCCTTATTTGACTTGTATGACATTCTCTTATTCGTTGGGATCACGAAGGCGTTCCTTGCCACCTCCATGTTTTGCAGTCATTGAAGTGAGCTTTATATAAGCTCATGCAATACTATCCAATAAGCATTCCAGAGTTCATATTCCTAAGTTTGGCATTGTAGCTCTAACAAGTTTCTTAGCTTCTGCCATGGCTTCTTTCCTTCATTCATGGAGCTTCAGCCTCCTATTAGTGTCATTGACGTTGACAATTATAAGCAGAACAACTTTGGCGACTTACAAACCCAGCCCATGGCAGCTCGCTCATGCTACTTTTTATGGGGACGAAACTGCCTCTGAGACCATGGGTACGTATTTCATTCACATTTTAAAGTGATAATCGAGTCATCAAAATGATAAAAAAAAAATGTTGATGCATGTGAAACATTACCACGTACACCGCAGCCTTTTACAAAGTTATATTGTGTTTCTTTTTTCTGTTTTGAAGGAGGTGCTTGTGGATATGGAAACCTGTTCCTCAATGGCTATGGAACAGATACTGTAGCATTGAGCTCAACGCTGTTCAACAATGGATACTCCTGTGGAGCTTGTTTCCAGATCAAATGTTATCAGTCTCCCTGGTGCTTTAAAAATATGCAATTCACTACCGTCACCGCGACCAATCTTTGCCCGCCAAACTGGTCCCAGGACTCCAATGCCGGAGGCTGGTGCAATCCTCCTAGGGCTCACTTCGACATGTCCAAGCCTGCCTTCATGAAGATTGCTCAGTGGAAGGCTGGCATTGTTCCAGTCATGTACCGTAGGTATGCCCTCAGAATTTACTTTAGGATTTTCTTGGGTTGCAAGGAATTAAATTTTTATATTCCCAAGTTAGTGAACATTAAAAATGACCTAATTTAAAGTCTCTCCTTGTCCAATGCTCATTTATTCTGTGGTTTTTCTTGCAGGGTACCGTGCATGAGGTCTGGGGGGCTCAGATTCTCTTTCCAAGGAAATGGGTACTGGCTCTTGGTCTATGTGATGAATGTGGGAGGAGCTGGTGACATCCAAGACATGTATGTGAAGGGAACCAGAAGTGGGTGGATTAAGATGAGCCACAACTGGGGAGCTTCATACCAGGCTTTTGCAACCTTGAAGGGCCAAGCTCTTTCTTTCAGGGTCACTTCCTACACAACCAAGCAGACCATCATTGCATGGAATGTTGCTCCTTCTAACTGGAATGTGGGTTTGACTTACAAGTCAAATACCAACTTCCACTGATCATGAACAAAACAACAGTGCAATCTTATTAAGATTGTCATTTCTATCACTTTTTTGTTTTCTCAGTTTGATCCTTCTGATACATATATAACTAGCCCCAAGGCCTTTATATACCGCTTTGGTATGACAAATTTTCCTTTCAGTAGCTTGTATCTGGTGATAGCGGGAATTTGTATCTCCAGTGCTAAGAGTATATACCCGCAACGACTCTGAGATCGAATTCTTTAGCTTTCCCAAATAATTTGTATCTAATATCAATTTACAAATATGAATCTTGACGCACAAAAATGAGAGTACTAGAGGTACAACTAGTATGAGTACTACTACAACTGCTTGGTTTCTTTGTTTTTGAGGAAACCCACATATATAAACTAATGTCGACGCAACCTGATATGCCCTTGTTGTCAACGAGAGAGAATCGACATAATCAAGACCATAACTACTAACCGTCTAGATCAAGACGGAAGACACTCCCCACATAAGGAGAAATTGCCACCATCACTTAACCTAAACGAGGAGAGGTCGACTCTGGCACGACCAAGCTGCACCTAACCCTACTGCCGCCGCAGAGCGTTCGACCAGCCAAAACAAAGAGAAAAGGAGGCTGAAGCCAACCCAACTCCACGTCCACATCTTCATCGATGCAACGTTGGAAATTACTCGAAACTCTCGATCAAGGTCGCCAGAAAGAGGAACCCTAGCATAGAGAGTTTCCATAGTCTATTTTTATCTACAATGTTAAACTAATAATATAGAACAATATCACCAAATGTGTGGTACCATTGATTATTGATTTTTTTGGTGGATGATCACCAAGTATTGTTTTTTTTTTTTTTTTTGAAATATAACAAAGTAACTGAAATATTTTTTTCTAAAAAAAAGGTATGATAATAACCTTCAATCAATTGCATTTATAATTTAACCAACACATGTTTCATGTTCCGTTACAACCAAAATTTGAACGAGTCTGGTTACCCTTTCTTTTCTTTAAAGTTGAACTAGTTGGAGTCAAATCTATCAATCCCAATCCAAACATGAATGGTTCTGCCATAGGTGTCTATCTCACCAAGCTCTCGGGCTCTCAGCCGCACCCCTATCTAGAGGACTTCATCGCCTCACGTCGGCCTCTCCGCCACCCATCCTTAGCACCCATAGACTCGCCCATCATAGTGCTAATTACCAACTTGGTATCATGATCAGACATGCGTAACAAACCCAATGCCAGTTCCCATCACCGTGGCCCCACAAAACGTACACCTGTCTAAGTGTAGATGTTCGGTGTGGTCGCAACGTGACGACGTGTATGATAAAAAAAATACAAATAAACAAAAAGAAGCGATGAGTTAAGATAGTTTTGAATTTTCACAAGACGATATGCATGATGCTAGCTCATTTAAAAAAATAAAACAATGTTTACCTATAAAAAAAATAATATTCGATCACTTTTAAATGTAAATCCATCATAATGTTAACTAATTTTAAAAAAATAAAACAATATTTACTTGATCAGTTAATAAATTATTTTTAGATGTAAATCTTTAGATGACATTTTTAGACGTAAATCTTTAAATGTAAATCTAATGTTTTATCCTAGATAGGTAGATATGCGATTGGTGAAACTCATCGAGTCATCGTGTGTTCGGATGCGATGAACCTTATTGCTTTCAAAAACTTGTTTTTTTAGAGATGTATATTGATGTATGATGCTCAAACTCAATTACATTGCGCATTTGCATAATTATCTATCTAAATTAACAAAAAATAAAGAAGAAGTCGGTGAACGGCAGTCCTACTCAAGTCCACCAACATATTAACTAAATTGTGATGATTAGAACTAATCAACACCTTAATGGTGAAAACGTCTTAGCAAACCCAAAGGGTTGGCCAAGAAATCCATAGATTAATGTTTGATCTGATCGGGGGGTTTGGAACTTCTGGTAGAAGAATCGTTGGGACTTCGATACCGACATCTTTGATGTCATCGCCGGCGACACGTGTCGGTTCACTAAATTGGCGCCAAGTGTCCTCGTTGTTAGAGTGGAGCCCACGAGTTGCATGATGAGGATGATGAGCTATCACTCCCATATGTCCCTACTGCTTTTGGCTGTTTAGTGGAAAAAAGTGATTATAAAAAAAGCAGTGTCGGAATAAAAGCGCGGATAGCTGCTCTCACGCGGTTTCACATTACATCATTTCCTACGTAACCACAGCCATCTAAAAATGGCTACAACTATTTCTATATTAGGGTACATGGAGAAAAAATTAACCAAACAAAATCCCAACACAAAATCTTTTCATTTTCATTTTGATCCTCCTCCCATTTTTGTCTGTCTACAAACAGATTTCACTTTTCATATTCTTTATGCATCTAGAGGCCACGAGTAATAGATATGTTTTGAAGATATCATCGGTGAATGAGATGAAAAATTCATAAAACTATAGAGCAACATAACATTGTATCAAGACTTTATAAGCTGTGAGAGTCAGAAGTATATCAGTATGGGCGGATCCACGTAGTGGGCTGTCTAGGCTGAAGCCTAGACAAAAATCCTATATGTAGTAAATAAGTACCAATGAAAACAATGAGAAGCCTTGGTTCAGCTGGCAACCTGATCAAATCATATCATTCTTGTCGGAGGTTTGATTGCTTTGAAGAGCAGACGTGGATATTTTTAGTAATTTTTTCCTCACTTTGGTACCACAAACAACACAATTCTTCTTCCTTCCACCTTTAGTTACAATATTTTCTTACTCTTTTTTGCCCATTTTTTACTTTTCTCTCTTCAAATAAGAAATTCAAAAAAAAAAAAATTCTCATATAGTTATTGCACTTATGATGGTTAAGAAAAAAAAATTCCTTCGATAAATTTTTAGTGGGTTATAAACCTCAAAAAAAAAAATGGTGCTTCTAACTAGCCTAGATAACTTCTGGATCCTGGATCCGTCACTGTATATCAATCGAAATCCTGTCATCTAACTATTACGATCAGGATTCGGTAAATGAAATCCTTTTCACCATCTTTAGCTCCACAATGACGTTACAAAGATGGGAATGCTGGTAGGTTAAGAAGAGGGATAATAGATTAGTTTACCGGTTCTTCTTCTGGTGCTTGGAGCCTTGGACCAATCATATGTAATCATATATGATATACCTCAGTTACCACTCGTGTGGGAAACTTCTGAAGACGCAGATGTCACCTATATATAGTATATAAATCATCTTGGAAAATATTGGTTGATGTTAACTCTACCATTTTAGTAATATTTTCCAGTCAAAGCTAGCTTGACCTTCCTTGGCAAGGTACAATCTTACTAGGGACACCTGGAATCACATTATTGTTTCTTTAGTACATTCTCCTGTGACCTGTGACAGTGAAGCTTTGCAGATAGAAGTAGAAGGGTAATCTGGGAATTGTAGGTAGGTGAGGGTGAAGATGAGAAGGTTGGGTATAAACTATAAAGCAGTAAAGCAGTAGCTACAGCTGCTATATGGTCAGTCATGCATGCAAAGAGTCGATATAAATAGAAGGAGAAGGTTGGATAGACAAAATATCTTAGAAACTTACTTGCCATCTTTTACCTTATCATTCAAGCAAGAACCCCATAAGCCACTCTCATCTTTGCACTCTACTAAAGCTTAGCTTAGAGCTTTTATTAGACTATAAATACCAGACTCTGTTCATTCATCTTCTCTACTTTGATTCTGATTCTGATACCCAACTACACTAATTAAAGGCCCTTTACCTTTGTCAACTACATTTCGATTCAGTCTCTTCCATTGAATTGGAGTGCTTGAAGCTCGATTATATGGCGTCAGATGAGAGTATGACACTTAGGTCTTGTATCGAGTATGATGATGATACAGATGAAGGGTATGATCATGATCAGCCTCATCCTCACTTGTCTACGTTGTCCATGTGTACCAACAATTCCATGTATGGTGAAGATCAGATGATGAGTGATGAACATGAAGACGCTGGCAATGGCAATTCCATGTACTACCAGGGGCAACAAGAGAATGGTATGAGTATGTACATGTCACTGTTGTCCATAGACAGCTTTGATGGGGTTGTCGATGAAGAAGAGGAAACATCCAACAAGAAGAGGCTCAATTCTCAACTGGTACTGGCAGCTGAGATGTCAACGGAGGACGATTCCGACAGGGAACCGGGGTGTTACTCGCTTCCGGCGACACCCCCTAGGCGGAGGAGGAATCTGGCTGGTGGTGGTGGTGGTGGTGCAGGGAGGATGCTTTTTAACAAGGTGCATCCCAGTTCTATGGTGGAGAAAGAGTATGCGAGCGAAAATGAAGCTCAAAAGGCTATGAGTGATGACTGCAGGAGGAGCAGCAGGAGGAGCAGGAGGAGGATGATGAGGAACAGATCATCATGGCTATCACCATCACCATTCCACCATGGAGCTAAGACGGCGATGGACAACGATGATGGTGAAGATCATGACAAGGAGGAGGAGGAGGAGAACATGAACATGTGTGGTGATCACTGTCACAGCTTCAGCGGAGAGAGCGAGGGTACTGGGATGGTGATGATAGCAAGGCCTAAAGGAGGGAAGAGGTCGCTTTGCATGGACATGGAAGAAGTGAAGGCTTGCAGAGACCTTGGATTCGAGTTGGAGCACGACCGCATGCTGCAGCAGCAGGAGATGATGCCCTCTCGAATTTCTCTATCAGCCCCCACCCTTGAAACTAACTACACTACCAGCAGCGGTGGCAACTCCCCCATTGCCAACTGGCGCATTTCCAGTCCCGGTATGCCTCGCCTTCCATGTCTGTGTTATGCCTTCATATATTCCATCTTCCTCATTCACCATTTGGCCATTGCAAGCCAATTCATTCATGATGTTCATAATTAATTTTTACATATCAAGATCTAAACTGGTAGCAAATATCTGCTTCAGGAGACCATCCGCAAGATGTCAAGGCTCGCCTCAAGGTCTGGGCGCAGGCAGTAGCTCTGGCATCTGCATCACCCACAAGGCACTCGAGCTGAGCAGTGGTGTTGGCATCTAACAGTTTAGTCTTTTGGGTTAATTAGCTTAAAACAGAGAGTCTGGGATAACTCAGATTGGGGATTTTGATTCCAGAGATGAGCTTCTTTAATCCGCGTTTCCTAATACTACTAGTCTACTACTATTACTACTGAACATTTTTTTTTGTGGGAATATATTGAGATTTCTGATGTTTGGTTGATGAATTCTTTACAAGTTCACCAGCGCCTCGAATTCTCGACATTTTGAGTACAGCACAACTGAAGATTGGATAGACCTCATTCTGTATATAATATGTAAAAACATTGAAGGTTCAGTTCCATGTATGCCTCTAGAAAGCTGTTTCCTATTGGTATTGTTAGTATCAGGTTGATGTTATTAGTTTTGAAAATCTTGGCAGACTGCTCCATTACTCCATGTATGGTTTCACAAAGTTGGGGGTATAAAACGGAGAGTAGCTCTTCCTATTTCTGTCCTCGCAAATACTAGAAACCGCATTTTTGGTTTCTGGCGTAATCTGACTCTATCTGACTCTTTCAACTACTGGGATTTTTAGTTGTTTAGTTGATGTTCCTTAACTGTATTTGTGCGGTACCTCTTCAGATTCTTGGCTTTGTAAATACAATGTAACTGAAGATAGACTCGAGCTACATGCCCTTCATTCTGTAAGATGTGTAATCTATTTCCCACTGTACTAATTTTAGACTCGAGCTACATGCCCTTCATTCTGTAAGATGTGTAATCTATTTCCCACTGTACTAATTTTAAACATATATCTAAATTTTGCAGTGCTCTATATGTATATGTAGTTCTTAGAAGTGATTATAATGCCATGAATGAGATACCCTAAGCCGAGGTCAGAGAACAAATGAAGAATCATAAATACATGGATGAAACTCGGTACATGGGACCAAATAAAGGACACTGTTTTAAGTCCTAATTTTGATCTCAAAAAACAACTATTAAGATTTATTGGCTTCAGTTAAGCTCAATATACACGCTGGAAGATTTAGTCCGGCAAACTAGTAAATTGACCCCTATCTATATCAGAGCACAATCTGTTTTCAGTGGACAAATCGAAACCACATTATGAAGCTGGAACATGTTATAGGCATCAACAAGGCACTTGGCAGATTTAGCATGGTAATAGACAACTTTGCGGACTGAGAATATGTCAATGTCGTAGAAGATATATCCTCTCTGCAGAGCAAAAGAGTCATTTCAGTCTCTCACAAAGTGAAATGGAGAGAAGAAAAGCATTTCCTAAATTGAATGTGGTATCTTCTACTTGGTTCCAGACTGTTAGATAAACAAGACCAACAAAGTGTATCAAGCTAATACAGTCCCATTTGTGGTTCCCGATCATGCATGTGGAGAGGCAAAAAACTGCAGAAGAGAAACCAATGCAGCTGCACCCAGCACCTTACATTTCATCAAAACTGGGGAGTGGGAGTGACGGTTACAATTTCAGAACCTTCTCCGAAGAATATCTCTGATATATTAGATAACCGCAAGACCTGAAACCTTAAAGTGATAGGGAATGGACCAAAAATGGATCAAGCTTGACCTAACAAGTCGGTTGAAAGCTAGTAAACTGAATTGACACATGAAAATACTTTTCCTTGGTAACTTCAGATTATATGCGTACATTAGGCTTGTGTCCAAAATGAATAACTTCCTTTGAATTATCCTTCTTATATAAACCCTACACGCTTCATCATAAGCTCTAAGACAACATGGCTTTGGGCATTAAAAGAATCGCCATTGTCAAAAAGACCAAGAACTCAAG